>CAUYPK010017378.1:0-38120 GCA_963574355.1 Loris lydekkerianus
GCTCATCATCCTTAATCATCAGAGAAATGCAAATCAAAACTACTTTGAGATATCACCTAACCCCAGTAAGAGTAGCCCACATAACAAAATCCCAAAACCAGAAATGTTGGTGTGGATGCGGAGGAAAGGGCACACTTCTACACTGCTGGTGGGAATGCCCACTAATACGTTCCTTCTGGAAGTATGTTTGGAGAATACTTAGAGACCTAAAAATAGACCTGCCATTCAATCCTATAATTCCTTTCCTAGGTTTATACCCAGAAGACCAAAAGTCACAATATAACAAAGACATCTGTACCAGAATGTTTATTGCAGCCCAATTCATAATTGCAAAGTCATGGAAGAAGCCCAAATGCCCATCGACCCACGAATGGACTAGCAAGCTGTGGTACATGTATACCATGGAATACTATGCAGCCTTAAAGAAAGATGGAGACTTTACCTCTTTCATGTTTACATGGATGGAGCTGGAGCATGTTCTTTTTAGAAAAGTATCTCAGGAATGGAAGAAAAAGTATCCAATGTACTCACCCCTACTATGAAGCTAAATTATAGCTTTCACATGAAGGCTATAACCCAACTATAGCACAAGACTATGGGGAAGGGCCAAGGAAGGGGAAGGGAGGGGGGAGGTTTTGGTGGAGGGAGTGTAATAGGTGGGGCCACATGTATGATGCATCTTAGAATGGGTACAGGCAATTGCACTAATGTACACAGCTATGATTTAACAATTAAAAAAATAAATAAAAATTATAAAAAAAAAAAAAAAAAAACAATGTCCTCCTGTTTGTATGGGGGAATGACAGGAGCCATACAAGCTGTACCTCCATTGCTTGGGTTGTGCTCTCAGATCTCTGCAGTACCCGCTCAATGTCCTCAGCAAAGCTGGCTTTCCTCTCTGTGTAGACATCAGCAATCTTGGCCACCTGATGAGACTTGTGGTCCCCAAAGAGCTTACACATTCCACATATTGGCTCTTCATCATTTAAGCACATCTGATTGAGAAAAGAAAAGTCAGTGCAACCTGTGCACATGAAATCTGCCATACCCAAGCTAATGACATCCTGAATATATTCTTAGTGAGATATTAAATGGCACATGAGGGACAGAAGTGATGGTAGTCATAGGATTACTCTGGTGGTAATTTAGTATATCCATATTGTAAATCCACATTCATAGAATCGTCATAAAAACTCTTTGCTTTAGATATTATTGTACCTATTTTATGGGTGAGGAAACTCAACTCAGAAGGCTCCAAGATATTAAGTAACTTGCCAGAAAGGGCCAGCACCAGGATTAGAAGATAAGTCTTTCAAACTTCAAGGTACAGTCTTTCCCACATGGTCATACACCTGCCCCAAAGGGCTGTTGGAAAGATCAAACACCTTGACATATATTGAATGCCTGGTATGATGTCTGGCTCTTGGAAAACATTAAACACATGGTAGCCATTTATTATATCACAAGGACCTCCACAAATGAAGTTGAGCCCCATTACAGGGCCCAAAATAATCTGGGTACATTTTCAGATGAAAGGAATCAAGGAGAACCCATCCTCTACATGTCCCCTCCTAACATTTGTTCCCTCCTCTCCCTCTTTCCCACTAAGCTGATAAACAGCCTCGATGGGCATTCTCCTCTTGGAAGGGGAGGTGACTGCTGAGGATGAGGCAGAACCATTGAGAATTTGTGATAAACTAAGCCAATTCTTAAAGGTACAGTCCAAAGAGGAATACCTACCGTATATACTCGAGTATAAGCTGAGTTTTTTTTCGGCACAAAATTTGTGCCAAAAAACCTGAACTCGCCACAAATTTTGTGCCGGAAAAAACTTGCCTTATACTCAAGTATATACAGTAATTGCCTCCTATTCTCTTGTGCCCTGTTGGGGTCTTACCCTAGCCTGCCCCAGGCAATGCCACCAACCTCCTCAGCAAAAGAAGCAGAAGCTGCAAGAAAGAGAGCAGAGGCCAACACAGCTGGGAGCAGCCTGATGGGTGGCTGAGGGTAGAGGATCACAGGGAACCCCTGCCCCACAAAGGCAGACCTCCAACTCAGAGCTAGGAGACCCTCTTTCAGAACTAACTCCTGCTTCGAGAGTAGGCTTCAGAGCTTCAACAGAGCTTCAAGTTATAGCAAAATTATGAAGCTTGATGAATATTTCTGATTTCCTCCAAAGAAATTACCTACTTAGCTTATACCTGATAATTAACACAGCAGCCTAGATGAGAATCCTAAACCTGGTGGCTGATGCTACCTGAACTATGAAATATGGAAAACTGCCTTCTCCAGCCTCCCCTCCCCCCGCCCCAGGGTAGTTGGGAGATCAAATTGGCTAAAGGTTCTGACTGAGCTTTATCAACATCAAGTAATTAAAACTTAAGGCATCACATCTGACACAGGGATCTGTCCTAAAGTCAGTGCCAAAGGGGAAAATTATTTATGTCAAAATTCCCTTTGAAGATCCCTCAGTGAGGGAATATGGAATGTATTGTAGAGCACACATGGTTTTGTACAAGGCACACAGAAGGCAAGTGTGTGTAAATGGACAGTGTACACAGCGTGCACAGAAAAAGAGTTCATAAGGCATACTGCATAAAACACTCACGCTGAATATTTAAATATCACAATCACATTCAGCTCTCTAAACTATTCCCTCCTCATAGGCAATGGAGAAACCAACAGAAGGAATGACAGATTTGTCACTCTCATCTTATCTCACCTTTTCTCTCTGATAACTAAGAGATTTATGAATTCTTATGAAACTGAATATGATGCCAAGTCACTGTAACCATCTGGGCCCCTTCTACCTGTGGCTTCTTAAATCCTGCTGTGGATTGCATGGCTGAGTAACATGCACACACACATGCACATCCATGCATGCATAACACATTCATCCCTTGTTTCATCACTAAGAATGAAGAATAAAGTCAACACTAACATGTGAATTTATTTGGAAAATAACCCTCTACTTTACCCCTGAGTAAATAACCTGGTTTCAACTATATAAGGTTGCTGAGTAGTTTGACAGATTGAGAAGCTAAGCAAAAATAAAATAAAAAGTATAATTTAATACCAGAGTCATGATTTCTCCATGCTGTTCACAAGTTTGAGCCAGCTGGTTTTGCTCCTTCAAGTGAAGTGTTTCAAGCACTTCCTTAAACTTTTCTAGTATATTCTCGGCCAGAATGTTCCTCTGCAATCCATTTGTTCCCCTACCCTTCAAATAAATGACCTAAAACATAGAGACAGCATTAGTTTGTGGCAAATTCCCCTGGCCAACTATCGCCTATATCGAAGGAGAATTGAGACACTTCCTGACTACACAAACACCCTCCTGGAGAAGGAAAGAACTCACATCCACCCTGGAGAATGCTCACACCTTCCCAGACCTTCAAAGGAAATGACTGAGAAATCTCTAAAGCCCTGCAAAATGACACTTGAACCTATTGTCAACATCTGTCATGGAAGTCCCTACAAATTCCCTCAGGTAAAACAGGAAGCTGCATTCTTTCCCTCTGTGGATTTGAGTTCATACTGTCTTCCCTAGAAATTTAGTCCAGTGGGGAAGACAAATGCTTACAGTTGATGATGGTACAGTTGAATGTGCCAGAGAGCACAGAGAAGGAAGGAATGAGTCTCTTGGGAATAAAAGAAGAGACTGGGAGTCTGTAGAAGATGACACCTGAACTGAGCATCAAAGATGAAGTTGTATTAGCTATGCCTTTTATTGTCTTTGATATCTGAGGCCTTGCTGACTCTGGAAGGACTGCCCCTCCCAATGTTACCCAAGTTCTACAGATAGCAACAGTATGCCTTTCAAATGCAAATCAATCAATCCAGATTCCATACACCCAACCATCTTTACCCTCCAGGCCACTATTCACCTGGCCATCCCAGGGCCAGGTACTAGCATCTAAGTATAGCCTCTGTGCCCCAGAGCCTGCTGAAAAGATTCAAACTAGCCAATCTTAAGCCTGCTTGCCTTGCCTCACCCATTCTTTCCTGTGGAAATAACAATAAAGGTGCCTTGACCATGGTTCTCCTACCCCCACCCCACCAGACTCCTGATCAACCCTGGTGCTTCCTGCTTCTCATGTCCCCCCACCCTCCACAGCACAATCCCTCCTCTTGGGAACTGTAAGTAACAAACTTCCTTTCCAATGGCAATCGTTTCCTGATCTATTGGCCTCAACAGAAGCAGTGTAGGAAATTGATGTCTTTTCTACCCTGCTCAGAACTTCCCTGGTCTCTTAGGAAAAAGAAAAAACTTGGCTTGACAGGAAGTAAACCTGGGTTTGAATCCCAGCCTTGCACTCACTACAAAATGTCACTGTTGTAGAAACGTCCTTCAGAATTCAGTAGAATGAATATTCCATGGAAGATAACTCGGCCAGCACCTGGGATCTGAGCCCTTTTTCTTTTCAAAGAAAATTAAAGAACATCGAAAATGTCCCAGATGGCATATCTTCACAGCTGAGCATGTCAGTCTTTTTCTGCTCTCCTCTCAAATCCCTTCCTCTGCTCAATCAACTGAAACTCCTTCCCACCTTCCTAAGCCACAGGTGCAGCTGGTAACACAGCCAGCATGGTCCCTTGGCCCAGTGCTCCGTGTCCTGGCAGAGTGAGGGACACCCAGCTTTGCCTGCTCAGTGCCACATCTTCTACTTGGGATCTTACCTGCACAACTCACCCACCGCCCAAATCCGAGTTCAACTGAGGACCCCTAGGGAACTTCCTGTGCAGGCTCCTCATATACTCTTAGAGTCTGAGGGGTCTCTGTATCTATCATGGGGAGAAAAACAGAGAGCAGGGATGGGATACCTTCTCCTTACAAAATGGGGAATCAGAGGGTTCTGTTACCTCTATTTGCTGGAAGTAAAAAGAGAGATTTAAGTGGATGACTTATAATCACTACAAAGAAACTAAAGCTTGCCATGAAAGGGTTCAGAGAGGGAAGATGGGGAAGTACTTGTGAGTGAGATGCTCAGATATCAGAGAAGATGTGAATGCCAGTAATGCTACCACTAATGGGTAAAGAAATCAGCGAGGTGAAATATTTATCCAGCACCATGGGAGGAACTATGTAGAAAAACATTCAAAGACACTGATTGCCTCTGGGGGTGGGACTGGGGGTGGGAGGGGACAGCAGAGAGCAATGCTTTTCATCAGAAACTCTTTTCTGCAGTTTACCCTTTTAATCTTTTTAATGTAGGAAGAAGTTCTTTCATATGTTTTTAAAATAAACTCACATATAAGTGAAATTTCAGGTTGAGAAATGAAATTATCCACCCAAGCATCTGGTGTCTTTGACCTGCTGCCCATCCTGCCCCACAATCCCTCATTGGCACCTCCGTTGCCTGCTGGTCTCTTCAGCTCACCCTCCATCCACTTTACAATTCCTCTTCCTACAATCTACTCATTCTATATTTTCTTCCCTCCTACAAATATCCAAAGAGCCTGGAGAAACACCAATCATGGTCTCTACATTCCAGCAGGGGATGTTAAGGTATGTAATGGTGCTCTTTCAAAACTCAATGTTATGATAATCTTCTCTTGGTTAAAAATTTTTTCTCAAAGGGCTGGGCATGGTGGCTTATGCCTGTGATACTAGCATTCTGGGAGGCCAAGGTGGGTGGAGTGGCTTGAGCTCACGAGTTAGAGACCAGCCTGAACAAAACGAAGACCCCATGTCTAAAATTAGCCAGGCCTTGTGGCATGTACCTACAGTCCCAGCTACTGGGGAGGCTGAGGCAAGAGGATCTCTTGAGCCTAAGAGTTTGAAGTTGCTGTGAGCTGTGATACCACAGCACTCTACCAAGGGTAACGAAGTGAGATTCTGTCTCAAAAAAAAAAAGGGGGGGGGTGTTTTCTGGCTTTCCATTGCTTACAGGATAACATACAAAGTCCTAAAGTCCTAACACCCAGATATCTTCCCAGAACCCTATACTCTCTACTGGCTGGACCCCTTAGCACCTCCTTTCCCAGGTCCTCTTTCTTGAACCTTAGTATCTGCTACTCTTTCTTCCTGGATTACCTTCTCCATCTGTGTCTGCTCTGCTTTGTAGATTCTACCCCGCAGTTGCCTCCTCTGAAGTTTTCCTGTCCCACACACGCACTGTGGGACACCTCATTATGTAGGTTGGAAGCTAAACCCTCATCAGCTCTGTTTCTCTGGTATCCTACCACAATGACAAGGCATCTAGCAAATGTTAGTAAAATATACCCTTACCCCACCACCTATGAGATGGAAGTTAGCATACTTAATGTCTCAGCCATTCTGGGAGAACATTCTCTCCCACCTTAAGCCACAATGTGTGGCCTCTCGTAACTACTCTCCATGGGCGCTGCAGTGTTTTCTAAGCCTAAAGGAGGAGCCTGTCCCCATACATCCCCCTTTTAGAGATGTGGGTTCAGCCCACCAGCCTTCATTTTCGGGTCTAATATCCCTAGTTCTTTCACGGGTCAAGTCTTGAGGAGTGTTGACCAGGAAGAATTCTGCTACCTCATGTATACATAGCAAAGGGGCCCTCAATCGCCTTACTTTTCTGCACACAGGGCAACAGAACTGGCCCTGGGCATGGGTACAGTTCAAGATCAGCTCTAAGCACTGTTTGCAGAAGCTGTGAGAGCAGGAGAGCAGCAGCACAGGGGGTGTGAGCAGCTCCATGCACACAGGGCAGCATAGCACTGCAGCCAGAGCCTCCATGGCTCTCAGGCCACCGCCCTGCCAGGATTCTAGAACAATCCCGGAACTTGCTCCAGAAGCCAGGTCACAATAGAGCCACGGCCAAGCCTGGCATTCCTCAGTCTGGAAAGAAGCAAGGAAGCTCCATGGGTGCCTCTGGGAGCCAGCCGGCCAATTCTAGCCGCAGCGCCTTTCTGCACAACTCACAAGCCAGGAATGATTTTTTACATGTTTAAGAGATAGTAAAAAAAAAAAAAAAAAAAAAAAGCAAAAGTGGGCTATGCAACAGAGATCATCATGGCCCATGAAGTCTCAAATATTTACTTTCCTGCTCCTTACTGAAAGAGTTTGTGGTCCCTTCTAATCTAAAAGATAAACATAACTGGAGTCTCTTCCCCTTCTGGGCACAGCTGGCGCAGCCTCGGGACTCAACAAGAAATGGGGAGGTCAGGGCGTGGGGGCAGCAGGCCTGGGCCACTCCACCAAGCCATTCCATGTCTCCATTGGACTGTCAGAGCAGGAAGCCCCCCTGCTGTTCACCCATAGCATGTTGAACTAGGTCATCTCAGACTCCTGCACCTGTGCCCATTTTCAGTCTTTGGTATGTCATATTCCCTCACCTAGCCTGGTCAGAGTGTATGTCTTTTCTGAGCCACTCGGAAGTTCCCTAGGGGATCAGCTAGTCTAATCAAGAAGCAATGACTGAGCACCTACATTGTTAACGCTCATTTCATCTCTACATCCCTAAGAGGCTCGAGGGGTTAGCTCTCACTTAAGAAAGCTGAAGCACAGAGAGGCAGAATACTCGTGCAAGGCTGCAATGTGTGGGGTTCCAAACAACCCTTCTTTGCTTCTACCAGACTGTTAACTCCCAAGTGAGACCCATCTTCCAGATGTGAAGGTTCTGGGTAAAATGTATCACTGTGTTACACTGCCACAAGTACTCATAAGACCACAGACAGCCAGGAAGGATAAAAACCGACCCCTGATGCGCTCAGCTCACATCTGACACACAAGCACCCAGCATCAAATACGTTCAACAAACAAGATGGGCTGTGGAGGGGAAAGCTACTATTGCACCTGCTCATTGCCCATATGGTGACAGCCACTGTGGAGGACTCATCACATACTGCTTCTCAGCCCTCACTGTCTCTTTTATCATCACAACATGCTTATATAATCAATTCTAAGTCAAAAAGAAGAAATTAGGTAAAATCTCTGCTGTCAGAGAATTCTCAGTCTGGTGGAGAGTACAGACACAGAAAGAGAAATGTAGGCATTCCAGCAGTCATAATGTCCCTGATCATCTTCCACAAAGGCCAGAAATGCCAACCACTCCCCTTGTCAGACTCTGACATGGAGGTGTATTGTATAAACTGCTTTTGTCTAGTGAAACATGTGTTGAACTCTTCTGAGAATTTTTTGCTCTTCTATTAAAAGAGACAGATACAAATTTTACCCTTCCCCATATCTTTCTGCCTTGTATGAAGACTCAAAACCTGGAGTTGCTGCAGCCATTTTGTAACCATGAGGGAAAATATCAAGAGACTCACAGACAGTGAATTGCTGGACCAATACCCCTGCTCATCTCCCTTCAAATTATTATGTGAGAACATAGAGTTTGCAATCCTAACAGATAAAAAAAAAAAAAAGTAGGAAATATGACCCATGAGGTATAAGAAGCTGTAAGCATTGACAGAATGCACCATTACTTATAATAGACATTAGAAAGGATTATGGAAGCTGTGGCAGATAGTGTACATTGCTCACTCCACTAGAAACATTTCCTTCTGTCTTGTTGAGTGCACATTTCTATGTTCCAGACTTCCAAGTGCCCTGTCCTCAGACAAGTCTCTTGTTGGTAACACCAGCTCCCCCTCAAACTCTCCCCACAGTTAAACACCATCCCAGTCATTGGACATTTAGGGCAGGCTTGGCGACATGGTTCAGTTCTTATCAGTGGGATGTAAGGGAAATTTTGCTAAAAGGTTTACTAGGAAATGTCTCCCTCTGTTATAAAAAGGAAAATCCTACCCGTTTTTTCACCTGCTGCCTCTCCTCCTTGCCTTGAATACAGTGGTGCCAAGATGTGATTTTGGAGCTACAGCATCCATCTTACAAGCAAAAAGTAAAGCTCCAAAGGTTACTAGAGATGCCCACTCAGACCATTGACATTGACATCAATGAGAACTCTGGAACCACCTCACTTGGGACTTCTTTTAAGTAAAGATGAATATCTTCATTACTTAAGCCACTACCAGTTGGATGTTCTATTGCCACTCATGGCTTGAGCACGAACCCTCCTGGAGGACTTGGCTTTTGAGCTGAGGCTTGAAGGATGGGTCCTATCAGGACATGGAAATATAAAGGAGAGGGTTGAGAAGAGGCATTATTTCAGAAAAAAAAAAAAACAAAAAAAAACAAAAAAAAACATTTTGAGCCAAGGTGTGGAGATGGAAAACACAAACTATGTAATAGAGAGAGTGCGTAGTTTAGTTGAACAGTAATGTGGTTTACTGGCACTGTGGAAATGCAGCACATGTTTGACAGTTTGCAGGAAAGAGAGAGGGGAGGCTGGGGGCTGGACTGGAAGCTGGCAGCAGCCCTGGGGGGCAGGCAGGGTTCACGGATGCCTCTTTGCCTTAGACTCAAGCACCTGAAAATGGAGAGGACCAGCCCCTTTACAGAAATGTGAATTCCAGGAGCAGAGCTTCCCTGGTAACTCCTGAGGAGGAGGAACTCTACGTGGTGGTAGAAACCTCCTTGTCACCCACTAGCCTCCTTGTCACCCACTAGTGCTGTGCTGTTTCCCAGCCTCCTTTGGGATGTATGGTCAGTTTGGTCCTAGGACACTGAGCAGCCTAGGGTTCCAGTCTCTTGGGAGTTCAAACAAGAAGAAGCTACTGTTGGCTAGACCACTGAGATTTAGGAATTATTATTGTGCCATAGCCTAGCTTGGGATTTTCAAACTATGATAAAGGGGCAATTCTCTTTAAAATTTTCTAATATATCTCTGGTTGATACTTTTAGAAAATAAAAATAAATTACTGGAAAAATGATAAATACAAAAGCCATTTAGAATACAAACTCAAGTTTTAAATTATTCCATTCATCAGATATTGTCAGACTGGCACAGAATTTCTAAATCCTTAATGTCACTTTCTACACCCTACAAGTGAGACCATTCTTGGAACTGTGCTAGCTGGGGCTGTCCCGTCCCATCCTTGGTCCCTCTGTCAGGCCCATGAAATACTACCTGGGGTCTGCTCTGGGCTGTGTCAGCCCCGCGGGCACCTCCTGCTCATTTGCCCCAACGTGAGGTATGGAGAGTAGGGTCCATACCTATTTTAAGTGGCAGAGTCTAGCAGGTGACTGAAGAACTGTGACTGAAGACCTGGAGATAGTTTTCAGGTCCCTTATTAACCTATAATTAGATACCAGGTATTGCATCAATATCCTGCTCACATCTCCTATTTTACCATTAAGACAACTATGCAAAGCAGGCAATATTTACCACTGCTTAATCTATCATTTTTTAAAAAATTATAGTAAAATACACATAACAAAATTTGCCATCTTAGCCATCATTTTAGTATACAGTTCAGTGGCATTTTTTTTTTTTTTTTTTGAGATAGAGTCTCATTATGTCACCCTTGGTAGAATGCCATGGTGTCACAGCTCACAGCAACCTCAAACTCTTGGGCTTAAGCAATTCTGTTGCCTCAGCCTCCCAAGTAGCTGGGACTACATGCGCCCACCACAACTCCCAGCTGTTGTTGTTGTTGCTGTTGTTGTTGTTGTTGTTATTGTTTTTACCAGGCCCAGGCCAGGTTTGAACCCACCAGCCCCAGTGTATGTCGCCAGCACCGTGACCACTGAGCTATGGGTGCCAAGCCATACAGTTCAGTGGCTTAAATACATTCTCATTATTGTGCAACCATCACCACCATGCATCTCCAGTTCTTATTTTGCCATTCCAAACCGAAACTCTGTCCCTATTAAACAATTCCCATCCTCCCTCCCCCAAACCCCTGACAACCACCATTCTTGGCACCACTTTTCACAGATAGAAACTGAAACAGAGAGGGCATAGGAGGTTGCAGGGATGCAGGCCCTCATCAGGGTGGACCCAGGACAGCCTCTAGGGCCCAGGTGCTCAACTCTATGTGGCAAGTATGGCTAGGAAGCCACAGTGGCTTGAAGGGGTGGGTGCAGTGGAGTGACCCCTCCTCAGAAGGAGTGAGGTTCATGGGCAGCAGTGACACTCAGGGGTCAAAAGGAGGACCAGGACCCAGAAAAGGGTTCGGAGCAGCTAGAGATACAGAGGGAGGAAACCAGGCCCAGGCTTCTGAGGCCAGAAGGGGAAGAGGTTTGGAATCTCAACATCACTGATGACCTTCAAAAGAGAGCAGAACTGGGGGTAGGGGCCAGGTGCTAGGGGATTCTGGAGGCAGGGGAGAGGAGATGCAAGCCATCAGCCAGACTGTGGGAGGCTACTCATGGTGGGGCTCCTCCCAATGCCCTTCTCCCACATGCTGCTGTCTAGAGACTGCCCCAACTTAAACAGAGGTGAGCCCCTTTATGCCTCTGCCTAACCTGCCCTGCTCCTACCTGAAGTTCCTCATCCTAACAGTTTTCTCCACTTGCCCCCATCCTGTAACAGATTATTCTCCTCCTCTGTTCCCCGTGAACTCCTCCAGATGCTGTGCTGGTAAGGGGGTGAAATCTCAAACAGAAGCCATCTCTGCCTTCCAAGAGCCTGCAGTCTGGTGCCATGGAGCACACTCATAACCTCACAACCCAGACTCCATAGCAGGGACTGAGCCCTCTTTGAGGAAGAGGATTTGCCACTGAAGCCCCAAAAGGTAGACCCTGAAGGATTTGCAACATTCCCTGAAGCCTGAGGTGGGCCCAGGAGGATAAATGTCACCAGAATAAGACCAGAAATATGGCAGGAGTAGTGGGCTGTTTTGGTACCTGTCAGGAAAGGGAGAGACCACAGGACTTTGAAGCAGGGAAAGGATATGATGAAGATACATCCTTAGTTTAGACAGACCATGAGCAATGTGGAGGGAAGAGGAAGGAGACCCAGAGATTGACCATAAGGGTGGACATGTAGAGATGGAAGTGAGACACCTTTACCCAAGAATATGTAGACAAATTGGATGAATACTTTACAAAAAGAAATATAAAAGTGATTTCCTTGGGGTCAAAAGAGAGTCAGTCTCAAATTAGAAGACTGGTCTCTGAACTCCTAGAACCTGATCACCAGCATGTCTGTGATTGCAAACCTCAGGGACAACCATCCACCATTCATTGTGGAAGGGAGATGGGCTTGATACTGGGATCTTGCTCTTCTCCCCTGGCTGGGATAGAGGAGCCCTCTGTGTGTTTGGGAAAATCAGGCCTCCAGGAACAATACTATAATTTAAGGAGAAAATACGTGCATGTTTCAGCCTTGCTAGAGGTCCTTGCTCTGAGGCAGCATATCTCAACAGCTCCTGGGAAGCAGAGCAGAGGACCAGCCCCACATCTTAGTCTACAGATGGTCCCAGAACACTGGCACATTCTCAGAGGTCCAGAATGACTGAAATCACGTATTTCATGAGCCTAGAGAGGGATGGGGCTTTGAGTTAATGCTCAGTTGATTTAAAGAAAGTAAAGAAATATGGTATTACTTGCCCACCTGCATTTGTAGATTTAAAAATACTGTGTGTGTCTGTGGGGGGGGGTATCTTTGAAATTTGTCACTAGAACAACTTTTCTACTTTATTTCTACCCTATCTCCTTAAAATCTAGGGACAAAGAATTATTTGGTCTTCACAGAACAAAAGGCCAGAAGTGCTCGCATATAGTTTCGTTGTTTAGAATTTCTGTCTCTGTTTTCTGCATACTAATCCACTAGGCATGTCCCCCTCTGTGGAACCTTCTTTCTCCATCTTCCCAAAGGGGTTTTGGCCTCACATGACCTGAATGTTCCACAGTAAGAACCCGAGGGCTGCTGTGCTTTCCAGAGTTCACCTCCCTCCTTAGCTGTGAGCAGCCCCAGGGCAAAGGCCACATGTGCTGTGTCCCAGGAGGGACTCTGAAGATGATCCTAAAGGGAGGACTGAAAGAACAGTGCCAGCAGGGAGGAATTTAGATGGCTCCATATTTCATTCACATCTCTAATCTATGGCTCTGATACAGGCCTTTCTAAAGTACCACTTCTTATTTGCTAGAAGGTTTATTTTACGCACAGGGTTTCTTCATGACTCAGTTTCTGGGCAGTGGCCAGGAGGGCTCTCTGTCAGAATTCCTGTGGAGGAGGACTTCAGAACTCCAGCGCCTGACCTCCCGCCCTGCCTGCGGAAGCCAGACAGGCTGAAACCTTCCCTAAGCTCTTTAATTAAATTGAGACTTTGTGCCTTCAAATTAGTTTGTTAATGCTGATTGTCCAAAGTTTAAATTCTTGGCAAAAAATAATTACATCGCTAGAACAACTAAATCTCCTCTGCAATTTTTAAAATATAGAAAGCAAGAAGACAAACATCTGGTAATAAAATCTTTGCCAAATGGGCAGTGGCCAAACGCCCCCCCACCCTTGCCAAAAAAAAGCATTAGTCAGAGTCTAGAAAAATAGTGTTTTACTTTTAGCAAGTAATATTTAGAGACAGAACCAAAGAGGGAATGTAAGACATCTGTTAAAAAGCAGATTTTTCCAAACACAGTCCTTTAGAAATTCTCAGGGGAGTGGAGGGGGCAGGCATTTTAAATAAGAAATAAATTTCAATTCATTTAAAGATATTTTAGATTGTACAAACAGAGCTCCTTATTACAACTCACAGAGGATCACACTGAAGATTCAGAATCAACAAACATCAGAGCTCAGTTGTGAGCTAGACATTTTAAACTTTAAAAAATAACACAGTTAATATGTGGGCACATTTGTGTCATAAAAATTCAAATGATACAGTTAAAGCTCAAGTCCTTCTTGTACATAACAGCCCATCCTAATCCCCCTTTCTGAGAAAACCACCGTGATTACTACTTCAGTGCTCCTCCTTCCAATATTTTCCTCATTTATAAATATAGCTTTATAAAAAAAATGTTAACAGCTTTATTGAGGTAAAATTGACATACAATATATGAAGTGAACAATTTTGGTAAGTTTTTATATATGTATACACCCATGAAATCAATACCACAATATAGTGAATGTCCCCATCACCTCTTCTCAATGCCTCTCTTCTACCCCTGCCTCCTCCCCCTGGCAACCACAGACCTGTCTTCTGTAACTGCAGATTACTCTGTATTTTCTAGAGTTTTCTATAAATGGAATCATATAGTACATACTCTTTTGTTTAGCTACTTTTACTCCCCATGATTAGGTTGAGACTAATTCCTGCTGTTGTACATGTCAATAGCTTAGTCTGTTTTGTTGCTGAATACTGTTTCATGTATTGCTATAGCCACAGTCTGTTTATCTATTCAGATTGTTTGTAGACATTTGTGTTGCTTCCAGTTTTTGGCTATTCCAAATAAATCTGGAATAGGGTTCATGCCCTCTAATCCTAGTGCTTCAGGAGTCCAAGGTAGGAGGATCACTTGAGAACAGGAGTTCAAGGTTATGGTGAACTGTGATTGCTATCATGTGCCATTGCACTCCAACAGCCTGGGTGACCTGGGTGACAAAGTAAGATGCTGTATTAAAAAAAAAAAAAAAAAAAAAAAAGCTGTTATAATGCTATAACACTTAAGAATGCTATGAACACTTAAGTATAAGTCTTTGTAGGGGGACATATGTATTTTTTTTTTCTCTTGGATAAATGCCATATCCAAACTATTTTCGAAGGTGATTGAGCCATTTTATATTCCCATTGGCAGTATATGAGTGCTTCAGTTGGTCTGGTCAGTCTTTTACATTTTACCCATTTTCAAAGTGTGTAGTGGTATTTCATTGTGGTTTTAGTTGGCATTTCTCTAATGATTAATAACGCTTAGCATCTTTTCATGTGTTTACTTGTCAACTGTACATTTTTGGTAATCTATTCAAATTTTTTGCAATTTTTAAAGTTTGGGCTATTTTTCCTTGTTGTTGAGTTTTGAGAGGTTTTATATAGTCTTGATACAATGTCCTTTATCACATACATGTTTAGCAAAGTCTCTCCTACTTTATTGTTTGTCTTTTCAATCTCTTAATGGTACCTTTTGAAGAGAAAAATTTTAATGTAGTCCAGTTTACCAAACTATTCCTTATGGATTATACTTTTGGTGTCATATCTAATGAACTTCTGGTTAACCCAAGGTCTTTCTTTTTTGTTTTCTTAGAGAAACTTTATAGTTTTAGATTTTTACATTTAGGTCTATGATTCATTTTGCATTGATTTTTAAAATACAGTGCAAGATATGGATCTAAGTTCTTTTTTATGCATATAAATCTTAAGAATTAACATCTTAATAAGATAATATCTGATGGCCTTAATATTATTTGTTGAAAAACTATTCTTTCTCTATTACATTGCTTTTGCACCATTGTCAAAAACCAAGTGTCCGAATATGTGTGCATCTATTTCTAGATTGTTCATTCTGTTCCATTAATGTAGTTGTCTATCTTTACACTGATAATACTCAGTTTTGATTACTGTAGCTTTATAATAGTTCTTGAAATCAGGTAGTGTTAGCCCTCCAACTTTGTTCTATTTCAAAGTTGTTTGAGCTGTTCTAGGCCCTTTCCTTTTCACATGAAATTTAAAATCAGTTGTCAATTTCTACAAAAAAAAAAAAAAAAAAAATTCCTGAATGGATTTTATTTTATTTTTTCGATACAGAGTCTTACTTTGTTGCCCTCAGTAGAGTGCAGTGGTATTGTAACTCACAGCAACCTCAAACTCTTAAGCTAGAGAGATCGTCTTGCCTCAGCCTCCCCAGTAGCTGGAAGTACAGGCTCCCACCATAACAACTGGCTATTTTTAGAAATGGAGGTCTTGCTTTTGCTCAGGCTGGTCATGAATTTGTGAGCTCAAGTGATCAGCCTACCTTGGCTTCCCAGAGTGCTAGCCTGCTTGGATTTTCATTAGCATTGCACTGAAGATACATAACAGATAAATTATAGTGGGGTGGTGATTCAAATGTTAATAATCTTGAGTCCTCTGACTCATGGACAAGATACATATCTCCATTTATTTAGGTCCGTTTAATTCCTCTCAGCAATATTTTGTAGTTTTCTGTGTACAGTGTAATGAGTTAATTTGTGTGCCTCCCCCTAAGATATGTTCATAATTCCTAGGGCCTAAGAATGTGACATTTTTGAAAAAAAGTTATCTGCATATGTAATTAAGGGTTTCAAGGTGAGGATAATCCTGAATTATCCAGGTGGACCCTTAATTTAATAACAAGTGTTTTTGTCTTTGGAGTGTCAAGGGTGTCCCTGTGAGTTGGGTTTTTTTTTGTTGTTGTCGTTTGTTTGTTTGTTTTATAAGAGACACACAGAGGAGAAATAGAGAGGGAGAAAGAAGAAGAGAAAATGATACGAAGATGGAGACAGGTTGAAGTGATGTAGCTATGTGCCAAGAAATACCAAGGAATATCTGAGGCCAACAGAAGAAGAAAGAGGCAAAGAAAAGATTGTTCCTTTTGATAGGACTGTAGCCCTTCCAACACCTTGATGTTAGACTTCTGGACTCTAGAACTGTGAAAGAATAAACTTCTGTCTTAAGGCACTAAGTTTATGATCATTTGTAATGGCCACCATCAGAAACTAAAACAACAGGTCTTTCACATTTTTTGGCAGATTTATCCCTTAGTATTTTATCTTGTTGATACTATGGTAAGTAGGATTGCTTTTTTAATTTCAATTTTGGATTGTTTATTTCCCATACATAGAAATACAGTTGATTTTGTATATTGCTAAATATATGAAGTATTTTTTTATTTTTTAAAATGTACTTATTGGTCTGGTAGCTTTGTTTTTGTAGAGTCCATCAGATTTTCTATATACATACAATCTGTCTGAGAATAAACATGGTTTTACTTTCTACTCTCCATGCCTTTTCTTTTTCTTGCCTTATTGCACTACCTAGAATCTCCAATACAAGGTGGAACAGGAATGGCAAGAGCATATATATGGGATTTGTTCCTGATCCTGCGGGGACAAAATTAAGTCTTTCATTGTTATATATGATGGTATCTTTTAGTTGATGCCCTTCACCAGGTTGAGAAACTTCCTTTCTATTATGATTTCGATGAGAATTTTTATCAAGAATGTTGTTGGATTTTGTCAAATGTTTTTTCTGTGTCTTAAGATTATCACATGATTTCTCTATTAATATGGCAATTTCTTCATGAATGAAGTGATCAGTATTCAGCTGAATACTTCAGGGTGTCTCTGTGAGGTTTCATGCCTGTTATCTTTCTCCTCTCCAGAATCTGTCCAGTCAGCTAGAGCTGCCTATGCCTCCTAGACTCTTAGCTCCATCTTAAGACAGGGAATCTGCCAGGTTCTTTGTTCTTCTCCCTTTGCTACCATCTAGAACAGTGATTTTCTACCCATGTGCTGTGAGAGGATCTTAGGTGTGCCTGAGCAGAGAGAGGGAAGGAGGGAGGTGGGTGGGGTCATGGTGTGTGCCACACTTTTTGTGGGCAAGACACGATTGTAAAAGGGATTTTACCTAACAAATGCAATCAGTGTAACCTGGTTTCTTGTACTCTCAATGAATCCCCAACAATAATAATAAAAAAAATCATTAAATTAATTTGGAAAGAAGTTCAAAGCACAGTAAGTTTTTTTTGTTTTGTTTTGTTTTGTTTTTTTAGATCAAAATAATTTAAGGGTGCCATGGAAGTTTAACTGTAGGTTCAAGTGTGCTATAAGAAAAAAAAAAAAAAAAAAGGTTGAAAAATACTGGTCTAGAAACTCAATCAAGGTAATCAACTATGGCACAATGTTTGTTTCCCATTTTTCAAGGATCACTATCTTTCATGGTTTGAGGTGTAGTGTCTTAAATACTGTTTTCATTGTTGTATTTGGTTGTTTTAGAGGGAGGTAAATTTTTTTCCCGTTACTTTATCATGGATAGAATGAGAAGTCTTATGTAGTTTAAATTTTAAAAAATTATGCTATACATATTGCTTTCTTTTAGTTTTGTACTATGGAATATTTCAAATGTGTATAACTTAGAAAGGATAGAATTTTGGATTGATATATATATATCACCCAGCTTTAATAATGATTAACTTATGGCCAGTCTTTTTTGTGTCTATTATTCTACTCACTTCCCTGCCTACACCCTGATCTTAAGTGTATCCTTTTCCACTAATAAATAATTTTGAAATAAATTTTAGACATTGCACCAATTTATTTGTAAATACCTCAACTTTTATGTCTAAAATAAATAATTCTTTTAAAAATATAAATGATCTTTCCCTCATAATATCAAATATCTGACTGTTGTCATTTGCTATTTTGTAATACTTTATTCATATCAAGATCCTAACCAGGTCTACACATTGAATTTGGTGAACAGGTCCTTTTTAACTTGCAGATTTCACTCTGATTTTTTCCTTGTAATTTATTTATTGAAGAATGTCAGTCACTTGTGTTATGTTGGTTCTTAGAGAGTAGATATTCTGGTTGTGTACTATACCCATGCTGTCTTCTTCTTTTTTTTTTTTTTTTGTAGAGACAGAATCTCACTTTATTGCCCTCAGTAGAGGGCCATGGCATCACACAGCTCACAGCAACCTCCAACTGCTGGGCTTAGGCGATTCTCTTGCCTCAGCCTCCTGAGTAGCTGGGACTACAGGCACCCGCCACAACGCCCAGCTATTTTTTTTGTTGCAGTTTGGCCAGGGCTGGGTTTGAACCCACCACCTTCGGTATATGGGGCTGGCACCCTACCCGCTAAGCCACAGGTGCCGCCCCCCATGCTGTCTTCAATATGACTGTCTATCCCCTAATAAACATATAGCGAGGTGTGATTCAGATTCCAGTTTGGGCAAATATTTCAGAGGCTTTATAATATCAGGAATTCCTAATGTCTTATTGTTCCTCTTCTGCAGTATTCTAGTAGCTTTCCCCAATGACCATGCACATTGTCTTAGTCAGCTCAAGCTGCTATAACAAATTATCATAGAGTTGCTTAAACAACAGAAATTCATTTTTCACAGTACTAGAAGGAGTGCTAGAAGATTTTTTATTGTGTCCTCAATCTCAATACTTCATATTGCTCTGTTCAAGAGATCTATTTCTTCCTGATTGAGTGCAGGGAGATGGTATGATTCCAGGTGTTGGTCCATTTCCTCTACATTGTCAAATTTCTGGGTGTAGAGTTTCTTGTAGTAGTCAGAGATAATCTCTTGTACCTCAGTGGTATCTGTTATTACTCCCCATTTTTCTTTCTGATTGAGGTTATTAGACATTTTACTTTTCTATATATAGTTAAGATGGCCAAAGATTTATCAATTTTTGAAACCGAACTTTTCATTTCATCAATTTTTCTGAATGGTTCTTTTGTTTTCAATTTCATTTATTTCAGATTTAACTTTGGTTATTTCTTTTCTTCTGTTGGATTTGGAATTGGATTGCTTTCTTTTCCATTTCCTTAAGATGATTCATTAGGTTGTTGATGTGCTTTCTTTCTATTTTTCAGATGTAGGCATCTACTGTAATAAATTTCCCTCTTTGGATTGTTTTTACAATATCCCAGAGGTTTTGGTAACTTGTAGCTTTATTGTTGTTTTATTTGAGGAATTTAATAATTTCTTCTTTAGCTATTCTTTAACCCAGCTGTCATTCAGCATAAGGTTGTTTAATTTCCATGTCTTTATGTGGAGATGAAAATTTTTTTTGGATTTGAGATACACCTTTATTACCTTGTGGTCTGATAAGATACATGGTATAATTTTAATTCTTTTAATTTTATTGAACTTTGATTTGTGACCTAGGATATGACCTATTTTGGAGTATGTTCCAAGGGCTGACAAGAATAACGTATGTTCCTTAGCTTTTGGATGGTGTGTTCTGTATGTCTATTAAGCCCACTTGATATAGGGTTGCATTTAAGTCCCTTATATCTTTGTTTAGTTTCTATTTAGATGATCTGTTCCTTTCAACCAGAGGGGTGTTAAGGTCCCCACCTATTATGGATATCATACTGCTAAGACCCTTGAAGGTTTGTTTCATAAATCTGTGAGCATTTAAATTGGATGCCT
Organism: Loris lydekkerianus; assembly: GCA_963574355.1. Lineage (NCBI taxonomy): Eukaryota > Metazoa > Chordata > Mammalia > Primates > Lorisidae > Loris > Loris lydekkerianus. Next base: position 19,880 of record CAUYPK010017378.1, read on the forward strand.
AAATATTTAGAATTGAAATGCTCTCTTCATGTATTATTCCCTTGACCAGTATGAAGTGTCCATCTTTGTCTTCTTTGACTTTAGTTGCTTTAAATCCACTTGTATCTGAAAATAAGATTGTGACTCCTCCTTTCTTCTGATTTTCATTTGGCTGAAATATTATTTTCCAACCTTTCCCCTAGTCTTGCTTTGTCTTTCAAGATTAGATGTGTTTTGTGTTTCTTAGAGACAGCATATGGAGGACTTGTGCTTGTTTATCCAATCAGCCAACCTGTGCCTCTTCAGTGGAGAATTTAAGCCATTAACATTTTTTTAAAAGAAAATTGATAAGTGTTCATTTTATTTTGTGAAGGTCCATTGCTTAGTTTTAACCTTTGTGCCATTGTGGAAGCTAGGTTTTATACTTTAGCTTCTGGGCATTTACTTTGCTGGTTGTCCATTGTGATGGTCAGTGTGGAGAATAGGTCTAAGTATCTCCTGTAGATATGGTCTTGTGGAAGAAAACTTCCTCAATGTTTGCATATTGGTAAAATATTTTATTTCTCCATCAATTTTAAAGGTTAGTTGACCAGAATACAGAATGAATTCTGGGCTGAGAATTGTTTTGTTTAAGAAGGTTAAAGGTAGATGACTGTTCTCTTCTGGCTTGGAAAGTTTCAGCTGACAAGTCTGCTGTCACCTTGATAGATCTACCCTGTAGGTCAATTGTTGCTTAATCTTGATTGCTTGCATATTTTTCTCTCTTGTCTTGACTTTGGACAGATTAATTACAACATGTCTTGGAGATGCCTTATTTGTGTTGAGACAACCTGGAGTTTGACATCCTTATAAAAGGAGTATTTCAGAATCTTTAGTGATATTTGGAAATTTTTCATTTATGATATCCTCCAATCTGGCTTCCATTCCTTTGGGATGTTCTTCTTTTCCTTTAAGAATCCCTATAATTCATATGCTTGAATGCTTCATGATGTCTTATAATTCTCTGAGTGAATATTCTGCTTTCTCTCTCTTCTTTTCTGCCTATTTAACTGGGCAGCTTAAGCTCTTTATCCTCTAGCTTTGAGATTCTTTCTTAGCCATGGTCTAGTCTGTTATTGATACTTTCTATTGCATCTTAAGTTCCCTAGATTCCTTAAGATCTTCCATATCCTTTCTATATCCCTCATATCTTTTGTCTATTTTTTGGTTCTGTTTTTTTCACATTCTCATCAATTCCCTTTATTGTTTTTATCATCCATATTTTTAAATTCCCCTTTTGTAATTTCAATTAATTCTTTACAGATGGAATCCTCTGTGGTAAATTCCTGAAGATCCCTTGGGGGGATTGTTCTGTTCTGGGTGTTAATGTTGCCAGAATTTTTCTGTTTGTTCCTCCTCATGTGTGTTTACTTCTTGTTCATTTCCTTCCCCTACTTTTTTCTTCTCCCTATCTCTTTCGCTTTAAATCACCTTGTCTCAGAGCTTAGGTTGTTGAAGTGGCCTTTTGGCATGAGGCTAAAGTAAGATAAGAGTAAAGAGTGAGAAGTTAAAGAGAAAGAGGAAAAAAAAGAAGATAAAGAGGAAAAATATTGAAGGGGAGGGGTGGAAAGAAAAAATTGAAGACAGGGAGAAAAAAAATACAGTAAAAGAGAGAGAAACAGGATAAATTGTGGTTTTTAGCTGGGTGCTTTAATCACACTTACAGCGCTAGGAATTTGGGGGCCAGGCTGGATAGGTCCTTCAAAGTCAGGAGGCCCTTACCATCCTGGGCAAAAGCAAGACTCTACTTCTGCCAAATACAGAAAGAAATCAGTAGTATTTTGTAGTGGGACCCTACCAATACCTTTTTTTCCAAAGGCTAAAGCAAGAAGGATACACAAGCCCATGAACTCTTTGCCTTCTGGAGCCAGACTAATAGTGTGGCCCCACAAGCCTTCAGAGAAGAGAAAAAAGATAATAAAAATAGAGAAAAGGTTAAAAATATAATCGTATAAGATGAAGAGGAGGAAAAAAGGGATATCTTAGTTGCTTAGGAGAAATTTATGTGAAAAAGATGAGAAAAGTAGAAAAATCTCTAACAAAAGAGAGAGAAAGGGCTTGGCATCCATAGCTCAGTGGTTACAGTGCCAGCCATATACACCAGGATGGTAGGTTTAAACCCAGCCTCAGCTTGCTAAACAACAATGACAAACACAACAACAACAAAATAGCTGGGTGTTGTGACAGGTGCCTTTAGTCCCAGCTACTTGTGAGGCTAAGGCAAGAGGATTGCTTAAGCCCGAGAGTTTGCGGTTGCTGTGAGCAGTGATGCCACGGCACTCTACCAAGGGCAACATAATCAAACTCTGTCTAAAAAAGAAAGAAAGAAAAAAGAAAGAAAGAAAGAAAGAAAGAAAGAAAGAAAGAAAGAAAGAAAGAAAGAAAGAAAGAAAAAGAAAGAATCAAAGGGGCTAGGATCAGGCGTGGTGGCTCACACCTGTAATCCCAGCACTTTGGGAGACAAAGGCTCGTGAATTGCCTGAGCTCAGGATATCAAGACTAGCCTGAGCAAGAACAAGACGTCATTTCCAAAAATTGCCAGGTGTTGTTGCAGGCACCTGTAGTCTCAGCTACTCAGGAAGCTGAGGCAAGAGAATTGCTTGAGCCCAAGAGTTTGAGGTTGTTGTTAGCTATGCTGCCAGGGCAGTCTACCAAGGATGACAAAGTGAGACTGTGTCAAAAAAAAAAAAAGTAAAGGAATAAAAGGGATTGAAAAACCATAACAAAAATGGAGGAGTCCTTGCTATTGAAAAATGTAAAAATGACAAAATAAAAATATCACCACCACCACCACCCCCCCACCAAAAATCTAAACAACAAACAACAAAAGAGATTAAAAAAAAAAAAGAAAGAAAGAAAGAAAATAAAGTTAAGGAAAAAAATTGAAAAAAGAACCAGAGAATGTAAAGCAATATATTTATGTGTGTGTGTGTGTGTGTGTGTCTCTATATATAGCAATAAATTGCCTGGACACCAAGAGGCACTGTGGTATTAGGAGACAGAGAACACACTGGATTTTCTGCATAAAATAGGGGGTGGAAACCGCTCTCTAGTTGCAAAGGAGACCATATCTTGTCATCCTGACTTCTTTGCTCTCAATCCAGGCCTTTCACTTCATCAGCATTCGGTCCCTGTGGGACTACAATCCCAAAGCTTTTGCCAGACTTCCCAGGAGGCCTATCAGACAGTATTCCCTGACAACAAAGTGGCCTTCCCAGGAGGTGTGAGGGCCACTCACCTTACTCAAAGGATAGCCAGTGGAGCTCAGCCTGTGTGCCAGAGCTGGCCATGCACTAGTACCCTGCAGACTGAGCATCCTGCTCAAGTATTCTTCCCACAATGGCATCGCCCTGCCAGCATCCATACCAATGGGAGAACCACCGCACCTGATGTCAACCCTAGCTGTTGGACACTGTTCAAGTCTATTTGCTGCTCCAGCGAGCAGCCTAGTCCAAAATCAAAATATTGCAGGACAGCCCTTTCCTATCCCCAGACCTCAGTGGGGAGAGCTGACCAGCCTTTGTCCAAACCAAGCACCTGCCTTTGGCATCAGTTTTCCTCAGCTCCAGAGCACCTCCTTAGCTCCTGAAGTCTCCTGCTGCTTCACTGTGACCCCAGAGTGATGTTTTTATGCAGATTCTCCCAGCCAGAAGTAGCCGAAGACCATTTTCCCGTCTCACCATGAGTAACCAGCAAGGAGATGTCTGTAGTCTGCCATTTTGCTCGCACCCCACCACACCCCCACAATTATTTATTGACATGATACCACTTAAGTTAGTCACCTTATTACTTGTGTTATGCTTCTGTTAACAGAAAAAGCCAAATCTCTGTAAAATAATTTAAAGACGTTTATTCAGAGCCAAATAGTGACTGAAGGCTGGGGGACATATCTCAAGAGATCCTGAGAAAATGCTCTTAAGGTAGCTTGTTTATAGTTTGGTTTTATACATTTTAGGGAGATAGGAATTGCATGTAGAATCATATATCAATATGTGGAAGGTGTAGTTTGGTTTGGGCTGAAAAGGTGGACCATCTCAAAGCAGGGGCTCATGGGTTATAACTGGGTTCAGAGATTGTTTGATTTGCAATTTGGTAAAGAAACAAATCTTTGTCTAAACCCAAGGGATTGGAATTGGTAGAGAGGAATGTTGTAGGTTAAAGAAGTTTTACTTATAGAGCAAACAATGATATACTGACTCAAAGTGATCTGTTAAGCATATTGATGGCATATAGATGTGATAATATTTGCTTTGAATAAGCTTAGGTCCTGTTTGTAATTAGTCTACAGTCCAGTAGGGTATATAAAGAGGCATGTCTGATCTTCTTTCCCTTCATGGCTGAGAATTTGGTTTTAAAGTTTTTCTTGGGTGGAGGCAGGGATTCTATTCAGTTGTCAGGGGGCTTAAGATTTTATTTTTAGTTTATACTTGCTTTCCATGTTTTTCATTTCTCTGTTTCTATTGTTAATTTCCTGTGGGTTAAATATTTTCTAAAAATTCTATCATGACTTATTTTGATTTTTGAGTATATTATTTAGTATAGTTTTTTAAGTGATTACTCTGGGTATCATATATATCCAAATGTAACAGCACAGTCTATTGGTATTAATGTTTTACTACTTTGAACAGAGTAGAGAAACCTCATATCCTCTGTAGTCCTCATACCCTCCCTAGTTATTAAATATAATTGCCTTAGGTATTTCCTCTACAAGCATTGAACACCACATCAAATGGTATTGTAATTTTCAACAATTAAATATAATTGAATAAACCATGGGGATAGTCCATTATGCCAAGGGTACCCAAAAAAGGTACACAAATTTTCAAAAGGAAAAAATTATTAAAATTGTAATGTTCAAGTCACCTTTGACTTTTGCAATTATAAGAAATGCTCAAATGTGACCTGTATTCATCTTTTGTTATCAGTACATATTAATTGTACACTTTTTTTTTGGTACCTTCTGTATTTACTCATTCTAATGTCCTTTTTTCTTTACCGAAGTTCTAAGCCTTTTTCTGTTGTCATTTACTTTTGTTCAGAGAATTCCTTTTAGCCATTCTTTAATTGGGCATGCCCTTATGAACATTTATGCTAAAATTCTCAACAAAATGCTACAAACCAAATTCAGCAGCATTTTAAAAAGGATCATACATCATGAAAAATAGGATTTATTCCAGGAATGCAAAGATGGTTCAACATATAAAAATCAATGTTATACATCACATTATAGAATTTTTAAAAACTACGTAATCATCTCAATTATTATAGAAAAAGCATTTGACAAGATAAAAATACTAAACAAACTAGGAATACAAGGAAACTACTTCAACAAAATAGAAACCATGTATGAAAAATCTATAAGGAACATCATCATATTCAATGGTGAAAGACTGGAAGCTTTCCCGCTAAGATCAGAAACAAGGCAAGAATGCCTGCTTTTGCCACTTCTAATCAACATCGTACTGGAAATTTTAGCCATAGCAATTAGGCAAAACAAATAACAAAAGGAAATAAAAAGCATTCAAATTGGAAAAAGTAAAATTATCTCTGTTTACAGATGATATGATCTTATTATATATAGAAAATCCTAAAAATTCCACAAAAAACTTGTTAGAATAAATGAATTAAGAAAAGTAGCCAGACACAAGTTAACACATAAAAATCAGTTTCATTTTTATACACTAACAGTGAAAAATCTAAAAAAGAAATTTCAAAACCAGTTCCATTTACAACAGCATCAAAAATAGTAAAATACTTAGAATTAAATGATCCAAAGTAGTGAAAGGCTTAAACAATCCAGATTAAAAAAAACATTGGTGAATAAGCCCTTGAGAGAAAAGGAAACATAAATGGCCCAAAACATTTAATAAGATTAACACATTGAGGTAATTTCTCACACCATCTGAATCTGGCATAAATTAAGAAGTTAAACAATTCCAAGTGTTGATAAGGATTCAGAGCAGTGGGAACTTTCATTTACATTATTGGGGATATAAACTGGTACATTTTGTCATTGCAATAGAGGCGGGGAGTCAAAGTGGAGAGAGACTTGCCCGGTGTTAGAAATAGCATAGCTCGGGACCTGCGCTACCGATCGGGGGACTGGCCCACCTGCTTGGTAGCCCATGGTGGCAGGCTCGGATCCCTGACCGGCTCCTGCAACCAGTGGCCGTGGCAGCAACTCCTGCTGACTCCTAAAACCCGCTGCCCGTGGCCAGCGACTCCCGCCTAGTACCTGCAGCCTGCAGCCTGGGGCCAGTGACTCCCGCTTGGTTCCTGTCACCTCTGCCTGCAACAGTGACTCCTGCCCGGCTCCTGCAACCTGCAGCCCGCAGCCAGCAACTCCCATCGGGCTCCTGCCACTCGTGTGGCACATGGCCTGTGACTCCCACCCAGCTCCTGTGACCTATGGCCTGCAGCTTCTGCCACCCAGATGGCCCATGGTGGGCTACTCTGCCCTCTAGCTCCCAACCCAGCTCCTGCCACCCGCGGGCCATGGCCAGCAATTCCTGCCCGGCTCCTGAGACCCACGGTCAGTGGCTGGTGACTCCTGCCCAGCTTCTGCGACTTGTGGCCCACAGCAGCGACTCCTGCCAGGCTCCTGAGACACATGCAGTCCATGGCCAGCCACTCCTGCTTGGCTCCTGAGACTCTGACGGAGGCTGGCAACTCCGCCCTTTGTCTTCCCCACAGCTCCTGAGACCCGTGGCCTGCAGCTGGGGACAACTGTCTGTCTGGCTCCCGCAACCCAAGGCCAGGGGTCAACAGCTCTTCCCTCTGGTTCCCCACCTAGCTCCTGTGACTCTTGCCACAGGTGGTAATGCCCTCAAGCTTTCCACGGGCTCCGATAACTGGCATATAACAGTACCCCAAGTATCCCAGACCAGCTGGTCCTGACAGTGGTGGCGGCTCCACGGTCCCTCCCACTAGGGTCAAATTGAGCTGCCAGTAGACTCCGGCTGCCTAGATGCTGAAGACCTTTTGAACTCTCCCACCAGATGGGTGTTTGTGTTGACTGGAACACTTGGTTTGGAATTCTTGACCTGGGCTGATTACCCAGAGACCCACCAAGGTTGTACCCTGGTTGTGTTGTTGTGGGAATGTGGGATTCTCCCCACACTCTCTGCCTGTGGGAATGGGGTGGGGTATCTTCGTTACTTATATATCTCCACAGCTGAGATTTTAGCCCAAACCCTCTGATTCACTAGGATTAGGCAGAGACTAGCCAAATACCTATCAGTGCCATCTAGCCCCACAACACCAAGCAGGTCCCCAGAGTTTCAGTCTGTAGTTCTGAATGGGACCTTCGTAAAGCTCTAAGGGATAAGGGGCAATCACCAGTCCCAGTTCTTTGGTAAAGAGCTGATTAATTACAACTCCAGGAGCCCTCAATTCAATTTCACCTTGTCAACTTCTCTAGCCAAACAGTGAAAATAATCATGGGGAGGAATCAGTGAAAAAACTCTGGTAACATGAATACTCAGAGTAGGTCAACTTCCCCAAGTAATGACAAAGGAGACACAACAGAAGATCATTCATAAACAAATGGCTGAGATGTCAGAAATCAAATTCAGAATTTGGATTGCAATTAAGATTAACAGAATGGAGGTAAAGATGGAACTAGAAATTCAAAGAGCAATTCAAAAGAATTCAATGAATTTAAGACAATATCACCAAAGATTTTGACACATTGAGGCAAGAACTTGTAGCCCTCAAAGATCTAAGAAATACAGTAGAATCCCTCAGTAACAGAATGGAGCAGGCAGAAGAAAGGATCTCTGACACTGAAGACAAAGGTTTTGAACACTCAAAGAGGAAGAGAAGTGGAGAGCAGAAACGGATCATTCCCTGAAAGAAGTGTGGGACCACTCCAAAAGAGCAAACATTTGCCTCGTAGGAATCCCTGAAGGAGAAGAGAATGGTTGGAAAGGCACAGATAGTCTACTCAAGGAGATAATTGGGAACTCCCCAAGCATGGCAAGAGACACTGGAATCCAGATAGCAAGCAGTTTCAGATCCCCAGCACAACTCAACCCAAATAAAGCATCTTCTAGACACATTGTAATTAACTTCACCAAGGTTAATATGAAGGAGAAAATCCTGCAAGCAGCCAGACATAAGAAAATCATAACCTACAAGGGAAAGAATATTAGAATGACTGTAGATCTCTCTGCTGAAACTTTTCAAGCCAGAAGAGGATAGTCATCGATCTTCAATCTCCTAAACAAAACAACTTTCAGCCCAGGATCCCATATCCAGCTAAACTGAGCTTCATTGATGACCGAGAATTTAAATACTTTAATGACACACATTGTCATTACACACATTGAAAAAATTTGCCATAACCAAACAACTAGCTCTTCAGGATATCCTCAGACCTATCCTCCATAATGACCAGCACAATGCTCTACCACCAAAGTAAACTCACTCTGAAATTCTTGACCAAAACCCAATTTCCACAGTGGTGAAAAGATTCATAATGTCCACCGGACTTTCGAAAAACTTGACATCCAAAATACTACCAGGCTTATCAATACTCTCAGTTAATATGAATGGCTTAAACTGTCCTCTGAAAAGGCACAAGTTGGCTGACTGGATACAAAAACTCAGGCCAGATATCTGCTGCATAGAAGAATCTCATCTTACCTTAAAGGATAAATATAGATTCAGGGTGAAGGGATGGGCATTGTAATCCAGGCAAATGAAAATCTAAAAAAAGCAGGAGTGGCAATTTTATTTGCAGATACACTAGGCTTTAAACCAACGAAAGTAAGAAAAGACAAGGATGGTCATTTCATATTTGTTAAGGGAAACACTCAACATGATAATATGTCAATTATTAACATTTATGTGCCCAACCAGAATGCTCCTTAATTTTTCATATTTGTTAAGGGAAACACTCAACATGATAATATGTCAATTATTAACATTTATGTGCCCAACCAGAATGCTCCTTAATTTATAAGAAACACCCTAACAGACATGAGTGATTTAATATCTTCCAGCACCACAATAGTTGGAGATTTTAACACCCCTTTGGCAGTTTTGGATAGATCCTCCAATAAGAAACTAAGCAAAGAAATTTTGGACTTAAACTTCAACATACAACAATTAAATTTAACAGACAACTACAGAACATTTCATCCTAATAAAACTGAATACACATTCTTCTCATCAGCCTATGGAACATGCTCCAAAATTGATCACATCTTAGGTCACAAGTCTAACCTCAGAAAATTTAAAAGTATAGAAATTATTTTTGTATTTTCTCGGATCATCACGCAATAAAAGTTGAACCCAGCAATAACAGGTATCTGTATACTCATAGGAAGACATGTAAATTAAATAACCTTATGCTGAATGATAGCTGGGTCATAGATGAGATTAAGAAGGAAATTGCCAAATTTTTGGAACAAAACAACAATGAAGACATGAAGAACCTGTGGCATACTGCAATGGCAGTCCTAAGAGGGGAAATTTATAGCATTGCAAGGCTTCCCAAGAGAACGGAAAGAGAGGAAGTTAATAACTTAATGGGACATCTTAAGCAACTGGAAAAGAAAGAACATTCCAACCCTAAGCCCAGTAGAAGAAAAGAAATAACTAATATTAGAGCAGAATTAAATGAAATAAAAAACAAAAGAATTTTTCAAAAGATCAATGAATCAAAAAATTGTTTTTTTAAAAAATGCAACAAAATTGATAAACCTTTGTCCAACCTAACCAAAAATAGAAAATTAAAGTCCATAATATCATCAAGCAAAAATGACAAAGGTGAAATAACAACAGATACCTCAGAAATTCAAAAAATCCTTAATGAATCCTACAAAACCTTTATTCTGAGAAATATGAGAATCTGAAAGAAATTGACCAATACTTGGAAGCATGCCAACTTCCTACACTTAATTAGAAAGAATTGGACATGCTGAACAGACCTATATCAAGTACTGAAATAGAATCAACTATATGAAATCTCCCCAAAAAAGAAGAGTCCAGGACCAGATGTCTTCACATCAGAATTCTACCAACCCTTTAAAGAGGAACTAGTACCTACATTACTTAACCTTTTCCAAAACATCTAAAAAGAAGGAATGCTTCCCAACACATTCTATGAAGCCAACATCACTCTGATCCCTAAACCAGGAAAAGACCCAACAAGAAAAGAAAATTATAGATCAATATCTTTAATGAACATAGATGCAAAAACATTCAATAAGATTCTATCAAACAGAATCTAGCAGCACATCAAACAAATTATACACCACAACCAAGTGGGTTTTATCCCAGGGTCTCAAGGTTGGTTCAATATATGTGAATCTATAAATAAAATACATCATATAAACAAACTAAAAAAAAAGACCATATGATTCTCTCAATAGATGCAGAAAAATCTTTAGACAATATCCAGCATCCTTTCATGATCAGAACACACAAGAAAATAGGTATACAAGGGACTTTTCTTCAACTGATAGAGGCCATCTACAGCAAACCACAGTATCACATTGAATGGAGTAAAATTGAAAACATTTACACTCAGATGAGGAACCAGGTAAGGTTGCCCATTGTATCTGCTTTTTAACATTGTAATGGAAGTCTTAGCCATCACAATCAGGCAAGAGAAGGTGATCAAGGGTATACAAATGGGGTCAGAGGAGAGCAAACTTTCACTCTTTGCAGATGATATGATTTTATACCTGGAAAACCCCAGGGACTCAACCACAAAACTCTTAGAAGTGATCAAGGAATACAATAACATCTCAGGATACAAAATTAGTACTCACAAATCAGTAATTTTTATATATACCAATAATAGTCAAGCCAAGAAAACAGTCAAGGACTGTATTCCTTTTACAGCTATGCCAAAGAAAATGAAATATTTGAGAATTTACCTAACAAAGGACATGAAAGATCTCTATAAAGAGAATTGGGAAACTCCAAGAAAAGAAATAAATGAAGATGTTAACAAATGGAAAAACATACCATGCTCATGGCTAGGAAGAATCAACATTGTTAAAATGTTCATATTACCCAAAGAAATTTACAAATTTAATGCTATCCCATTCAAAGCACACCATCATACTTTAAAGATCTGGAAAAAAAATAGTACTTTGTTTTATATGGAACCAGAAAAAAACCTCAAATAGCCAAGAAACAAAAACAAATCAGGAGGAATCATGCTACCAGACTTCAAACCATACTATAAATCTATAGTGATCAAAACAGCCTGGTATTGGCACAAAGATAGAGAGGTAGATATATGGAACAGAATTGAGAACCAAGAGATGAACCCAGACACTTATCATCATTTGATCTTTGATAAGCCTATCAAAAATATAAATTGGGGGAAAGATTCCCTATTTAACAAATGGTGCTGGGAGAATTTGTTGGGCCCTGCCATGTGCCTGAGGCCTAGTGCAACTTCCCGAGCCTAACTAGAAGTAAATCCATCTAGCTACTTTTGCATAGCAATGACTCAGCAAGGCCCGGCCTGAAATTGCCTCTACCTAGATACAGCCGACATGGTACCATGCCATTGGCCCAACCCTGTTACCACCCATCACACCACCTCATCCCCTGCCTCCTTTCCCCGCCCCTTCCCCACGCTCTATATAAGCAGCTGCTTGACTTAATAAAGTTGAGTTCCTGCTTCGACAGACTCCCGGTTCCGTGTGTTCCTGTTCAAGGCCGCAACACTCACCATCAAGCTCAGCCCTGGGGACGGAGTCAGGCTGGCCCTGCTCCCCCCCTCTTCTGGACCTGCTGGATAGCCCGGCAAGAATTGGCTGGTGACTTGTAGAAGACTGAAACTGGATCCACACCTTTCCTCATTAACAAAAATTGACTCTCACTGGATAAAAGATTTAAACTTAAGACACAAAACTATAAAGATTCTTGGAAAGAGGGCAGGAGAAACAGTTGAAAAAATTGGCATGGGAGAATACTTTATGAGGAAGACCTCCCAGGCAATTGAAGCAACACCAAAAATATATTACTGGGATCTGATCAAACTAAAAAGCTTCTGCACAGCCAAGAACACAGTAAGGAAAGCAAGCAGACAGCCCTCAGAATGGCACAGGATGTTTGAAGATTATGCTTCTGACAAAGGTTTGATAACCACAGAGAACTCAAACTTATTAATAAGAAAAGAACAAGTAATCCCATTTCATTGTGGGCAAGGGACTTCAACAGAAGCTTCTCTGAAAAAGATAGGTGCATGGCCTCCAGACACATGAAAAAAATGCTTATCATGTTAATCATCAGAGAAATGTAAATCAAAACCACTTTGAGGGAGCAGTACTTGTGGCCCAATGCCTTACCAATGGGTAAGGCGCTGGCCCCATATACTGAGGGATGGCAGGTTCGAACCCCGCCCTGATCAAACTGCAACAAAAAATAGCCAGGCATTGTGGTGGGTGCCTATATTCCCAGCTACTCGGGAGGCTAATGGAAAAGAATTGCTTAAGCCCAGAAGTTGGAGGTTGCTGTGAGCTGTGATGCCGCAGCACTCTACCAAGGGCAATAAAATAAGATTCTGTCCCTAAAAATAATTAAAAATAAACACTTTGAGATATCATCTAACTCCCATAAGACTGGCTTACATAACAAAATCCCACAACTACAGATGTTGGCGTGGATGTAGAGAAAAGGGAACACTTCTGCACTGCTGGTGGGAGTGCAAGCTAATACGTCCCTTTTGGAAAGAAGTATGGAGAATACTCAGGGATCTAAAAGTAGACCTGCCATTTGATCCTGCAATTCCTCTACTAAGTGTATATCCAAAAGACCAAAAATCACTTTAGAACAAAGATATTTGCCCCAGATTGTTCACTGCAGCTCAATTCATAATAGCCGAGTCATGGAAGAAGCCCAAGTGCCCATCAACCCATGAATAGATTAATAAATTGTGTTATTTGTATAACATGGAATGTTATGCAGCCTTAAAAAAGATGCAGACTCTATTTCTTTTACATTTACATGGATGGAGTTGGAACATATTCCACTGAGTAAAGTATCTCAAGAATGGAAGAAAAAAAAACTAATGTACTCAATACTACTATGAAACCAATTTACAATCACTCACACTTTCATCACAACTATGGCCCAAGATGAAGGAGGGGGGTGGGGGATGGGAGGGGAGGGGAGAGATCAGATCAAGGGAGGGTGAATGGTGGGATCACAACTATGGTGCATAATGCAAGGTACATGTCGGATCTATTAGTGCAGAGTATAAATGTCTTAACACAATAAATGTCTTAACTCAATAACTAAGTAAATGAGATGAGGTATATATTAACCAGTGTGATGTAGGCATTCCTAATTCTATATGAAGTCAACACATTGTACCCCATAAATGTATTAATGTATACATGAGCTATGTGTTGATGATTTAATAAAAAAAATTGCACAGGGAATTGAACCCTAAAGCTCACCAATTCCCCTCTTAGCTATACAGCCTAGAAAAAGTCTTGTACGTGTACATCCAGAGACATGTGTAAATATAAACAACCCAAATTTCCATCACAAGTAACAGAAATAATTTCTAGAGTATCCACACAATGGAATCCTATGCAGCAGTGAACATAAATTATCCATAGCTTTTCATATCAATATGAATAAATGTGAGCAGTATGTTGAACAAAAAAAGCAAGTTGGAGGAAAATAAACACTGTATTTTTTTATTCATGTGAAGTTTTTAAGTAGTTGACACCAAGCAATATGTTGTTTGAGATAAAATTATAAAGGTACAGTGGAAACACTAAGGTAGATCAGTGAATTTTATCTTCTGTATTAGCTTACTAGGGCTTCCATAACAAAGTATCACAGATTAGGCAGCTTAAACAACAGAAATTTATCGTCTCACAGTTCTGGAGGCAAGAAGTCTGAGACATCAAAGTGTCACCAGGGTTAGTTTCTTCTGTGGTCTCTCTCCTTGGCTTATATATGGCTGCCCTCTCCCTGTGTCTTCACATATTCTTCTCTCTGTGTATGTTTTTGTCTTATCTCCTCTTCTTGTAACATATTGGAATAGGGAACACATCAATCACTCCATTTCTTCTTAATTACCTCTTTAAAGATCCTGCTTCCAAAGATAATCACATTCTGAAGTAATGGGGGTTTGTGAATTTCACCATATAAATTTTAGAGGGGAGATATATAGTCCATAACACCTCCACACCTCTTCAGCCTGTGGGGTAGTCAGATAGTTAAATTTAATCATATTTAACAAAAACTTGATTAGTACATATTGTTTCATGGAAAAAGATCCGAGTTTTGAAGGCTATTTGGAATTAACTAGTTGATAAAGTGTTGCATATTAATTTTTCAGCGTTGTATGGAAAGAATTAAAGTGTAAACTGAAGGAGGTAGCTAGGTGATAGACAACGTAGGATTGATTATCAACATTGACAGTGACAACATTGGTGCAAAAGATGGCACAGACAAGTGCTAGACTTGTAGATATGGATATACACCAGACTTGTATCTTAGGCTTTTTTGTACTGCTACAGTAGAATGCCTGAGGCTGGGAAGATTATAAACAACAGACAAATATTTTTTATAGTTCTGGAGAGTAGGAAGGCCAAGATCAAGGTGCCAACATCTAGCGAGGACTGCTCTTTGCTTCCAAAATGGTGCTTTTCAGGCTGCATCCTCTGGAGGGGAGAAATCCTATGTCCTTACATGGCAGAAAAGGTAGAAGAATGAGAAAAGACCAAACTCCCTCTGTCAAGCCCTTTTCTTATGTAATGGCACTAATACATTCATGAGGGCAGGACCTTCATGACTTAAACACCTCCTGAGAGGCTGCACCTCCCCATACTGTTGCATTGGGGATTCAGTTTCTAATACATGAAGTTTGGGGAACACATTTTAGATCATAGCATTCTTCCCCTGACTCTCCAAATTTATATCTTTCTATAAAATAAAATAAAATCTTAAGCTCTTCCCTCAACTGACTAAATGGGCTCCTTCTTGGTCAAGGGGGCCCCAACCTCAGATCTGAGTTGCTAGTCATGAAGAGAAAGGGGGTCAGACATGCCAAGTTATACCCTTCTGTTCTAGAGTTACTCTTTGTAACAGTAAGATACTAAATTACTGACAGGCCTAAGGCTGTGTAAGGCAAAGGTCCAAACACACAGAAGATCATCAATTTTCTTATGGGTCACTTGAGTCTGGGTATATGTCTAGTGGATTGTTTCTGATTAACAGACTTCCTAAACTTAAAACATTCCAAGCTTTTGGACAAAGCTTCATTTCTTTAACCTATTGCAAATCAAAAAATCTTTTTTTTTTTTTTTTTTTTTTAGACTCTCTGGGTCACCCTGGATAGACTGCCTGGTGTCATAGCTCATAGAAATCTCAAACTCTTGGGCTCAAGTGATTCTTTTGCCTCAGCCTCCCAAGTAGATGGGACTACAGGTGCCTACCACAACATCTTCAGATGTGTGGGTCATGCACATCTGAGAATTAGCTTAAAGTGGCTCACTTCTTGTACCCTCCAGGATAGGGGCCTGAGCCATATTCAGGCCTGCTTGAGTCAGAGCTTTGGATGGCCAAGTAGCACTGTTTCAGAATGCAGAGAGCAAAGACCTCTGCAGCAAGTGCTAAGGGCCCATGGGCACCCTGGGCCCCTCCTAAAGATTGTTCTGCCCTCAAGTCCCTAGCACTCTGGGCGTTTAATGGGTGTAAGCTGCCCCTCCCACCCCACCCCTGCCCCCACCCCCCAGATCTCAGAAATTCCTTAGGGTCATTCTCCCAGTATCATGGTGAATACTACCTGGATTTCTTCTACCTACATTGATCTCCTTGGCCACACTCTTGGTATTCTCTCCTAAAAACACTTTTTAATTTTTTATCTGGTTAGACTGAGAATTTTCCAAATCTTTATGTTCTGCTTCCTTTTTAATCATAAATTATTTTTAAAAAATCATTTATCTTCTCTCATTTTACTATAAGCAGTTAAGAGAAGCCAAATCATGCTGAACACTTTGCTACTT
The DNA here is from genome assembly GCA_963574355.1 of Loris lydekkerianus. NCBI lineage: Eukaryota > Metazoa > Chordata > Mammalia > Primates > Lorisidae > Loris > Loris lydekkerianus. Next base: position 35,893 of record CAUYPK010017378.1, read on the forward strand.
AGAAATATCTTCTACCAAATATACTAGTTCATTGCTAATAAGCTCTGCCTCTTACAAAGTCTTATGAAACAGATACAATTCAGCCAAGCTGTTTGCCACTTTTTAATAAGGATAAGTTTTTCCTGTTTCCAATAAGATATTCTTCATTTCTGTGTATGACCTAATCAGAACATCCTTTGCTGCCCAAGTTTCTACCAATATTGGTTCTCAACCACTTAATGTAATTTCTAAGAAGAATGAAAATTTCTACAACTTTCCTCTTCTTCTGGGCCCTCACCAGAATCACTCTAAATGCTCCATTCATAGTGATACTGGCCTTTGCCATTATTAACTTCAAAACTGTTCTGGTGTCTGTCCATCACCCAGTTCCATGGCCACTCCCATTTTGTTTGGTATTTGTTATAGCAACACCCCTCTGGCACGAATTTATGTCTTAGTCCATTTTTTTACTGCTATAACAGAATACCGAGACTGAGTATAGCTGGGAATAAACAACAAACAACTATTTCTCACAGACCTAGAGGTTGGGAAGACCAAGATAAGGCACCAAAATCTGATGAGAACACCTCTCTCCTTTCAGGATGGTGTCTTGAATACTATGCTCTCTAAATGGGAGGAACAATGTGTCTGTATCTGGCAGAGATGGAAAGGCAGAAAAAGACTGGACTCTCTACACCAGGCCCTCTTATAACAGTATTAATTCATTTGTACGGGCAGGGCTTTCCTGATCTAAACACCTCCCCCAAAGGCTGCAGCTCCCTACACTATTGCATTGGGAATTAAGTTTCCATCACATGAATTTGGGGGGACACATTCAGAGCATGACAACTTAGCTCCTAGATGGAAGAATAACGACTGAAAAAAAGATTCCTGTGTGTCCCTAGATTCAACAGAGGACCAACCAGAATAGGAAAATTTGTTGCTAAAAGAATATGAATTTCATATTGGTCCCTTGCATCGGAACTGTACTGTAAGCATTCAGACTAGTCTTAGAAAATAATTATCTAAAGTAGACCTTATGAAATTATGAAAGAGAATTTTCTAGGCATGCCAAGAGATTCTGAAATTTGGATAGCAGACAGTTTCAGAACCCCAGCACGACTCAATCTGAATAAGACATCCCCCAGGCATATTATAATTAACTTCACTAGTGTAAATATGAAAGAGAAAATTCTGAAATTTTCAGACGTAAGAAATCCATTACCTACAAAGGGAAGAATATTAGAATGACTGCAGATCTCTCAGCTGAAACTTTTCAAGCCAGAAGAGGATGGTCACTGACCTTTAATGTCCTAAAACTAAATAACTTTCAACCCCGGATCCTGTATCCAGCTAAACTGAGTTTCATTTTGATGGAAAAATTAAAGACTTTAATGACATTCATATGTTGAAGAAATTTGCCATAACCAAACCAGCTCTTCAGGATATTCTCAGACCTATCCTCCATAACAACCAGCCCGATCCTCTGCCACAAAAATAAACTCACTCAGATCAAACTTTTGATCAAACTCCAACTTTCACAGTGGCAAAAGGATTAAAAATGTCCACTGAATGTTCAAAAAACTCGATACCCAAAATTTCACCAGACTTATCAATATTCTCCATTAGTGTGAACGGCTTAAACTGTCCTCTAAAGAGGCCACAGATTAGCTGACTGGATACAAAAACTTAGGCCAGAATTTGCTGCATACAAGAGTCACATCTCACCTTATAAGATAAATATAGACTCAGGGTGAAAGGATGGTCGTCCATATTTCAGGCAAATGGTAGCCAGAAAAAAGCAGACGTTGCAATTCTATTTGCAGACACAATAGGCTTTAAACCAATGACAGTAAGGAAGGACAAAAATGGTCACTTCATATTTGTTAAGGGTAATACTCAATATGATGAGATTTCAATTATGAATATTTATGCACCCAACCAGAATGCACCTCACATTCATAAGAGAAACTCTAACAGACATGAGCAACTTGATTTCCTCCAGCTCCATAATAGTTGGAGATTTCAACACTGCTTTGGCAGTGTTGGATCGATCCTCCAATAAGAAGCTGAGCAAAGATATCTTAGATTTAAACCTAACCATCCAGCATTTGGATTCAGCAGACATCTACAGAACATTTCATCCCAACAAAAGTGAATACACATACTTCTCATCAGCCCAAGGAACATACTCCAAAATCGATCACATCTTAGGTCACAAGTCTAACCTCAGTAAATTTAAAGGAATA
>CAUYPK010017379.1:0-15742 GCA_963574355.1 Loris lydekkerianus
GAGATGATCTCTTGTATCTCTGTGGGATCAGCTGTCATTTCCCCTTTATCATGTCTGACTGAGGTTACTAGATATTTTACTTTTCTGTTTCTAGTTAGTCTGGTCAAAGGTTTATCTATTTGATTTATTTTTTCAAAAAACCAACTCCTTGTTTTATTAATTTTCTGAATGATTCTTTTGTTTTCAATTTCATTGATCTCTGATTTGATTTTGGATATTTCTTTTCTTCTACTGGTTTAGGCTTAGATTGTTCTTCTTTTTCCAATTCAATAATGTGGATTGTGAGTTTGTTTATGCTCACTCTTTCTGTTCTTCAAATGTAGGCATCTAAAGCAATACATTTTCCTCTCAAAACTAATCTTGCAGTATCCCAAAGGTTTTTGTAGCTTGTGTCTTCATTGTTGTTATGTTCAAGGAAGTTAATGATCTCCTGTTTAATTTCTTCCTGCACCTACTTGTCATTCAACACAAGGTTGTTTAATTTCCATGCTTTTGTGTGGGGTCAAACGTTTTTGTTAGAGTTGAGTTCCACCTTTAGTGCCTTATGGTCTGAGAAGATACAAGGTAAAATTTCAATTATTTTTATTCTGTTTAGGTTTGTTTTGTGTCCTAAGATACGATCAATTTTGGAGAATGTTCCATGGGGTGATGAGAAGAATGTATATTCTTTATCTTTGGGGTGGAGTGTTCTATATGCATCTATCAAGCACAGTTGTTCTAGGGTCTCATTTAAATCTCTTATATCTTTGTTTAATTTCTGTTTAGAGGATCTGTCCAGTTCTGTTAGAGGAGTGTTAAAGTCCCCTCTTATGGTATTCTCAGATATTATATTGCTCAGACTGAGTAAGGTCTGTTTGAAGAATCTGGGAACATTTAAATTGGGTGCATAAATATTTAGAATTGAAATGTCTTCTTTTTGTATTTTTTCCTTGAACAATATATAGTGACCACTTTTTTTTTTTTTTTTTTTTTACGTTAGTTGCTTTAAATCCACATGTATCTGAAAATAAGATTGCAACTCTTCTTCTGAATTCCATTTGCCTGAAAAATTGTCTTCCAACCTTTGACTCAGAGTTTTAATTTGTCTTTTGAGGCCAGTGTGTTTCCTGCAGACAGCAAATGGATGGCTTATGTTTTTTAATCCAGTCTGCCAATCTATATCTCTTCAGTGGGGAATTCAAGCCATTAAAATTTTTGAGATAATTGATAAGTGTGGTAGTATTCTATTCATCTTATTTTGTGAGAGTCCATATTGCTTAGTTTTATCTTTTGCATCAGTGTGGAAGTTAGGTTCTGTCCTTTAATTTCTGAGTTCTTTCTTTGCTGCTGATCCATTGTTATGGTCAGTGTGTAGAACAGGTTGAAGTATTTCCCGTAGAGCTGGTCTTATTGTGGCGAACTTCTTCGATGTTTGTATATCCATAAATGATTGGATTTCTCTGTCAATTTTAAAGCTTAGCTTAGCAGAATGTAGAATTCTGGGCTGAAAATTGTTCTGTTTAAGTAGAATAAAGGTAGATGACCATTGTCTTCTTGCTTGCAAAGTTTCATTAGAGAAGTCTAAAGTCACTCTGATGAATTTGCCCCTGTAAGTCAACTGGTACTTACACCTGGCAGCTTGCAGAATCTTTTCTTTGGTCTTAACTTTGGACAGCTTCATCACAATGTGTGTTGGAGAAGCTCAACACACATTGAGCTTGAAGCGACCTGGGTTTAATGTCCCTCTGAAAGGAGTATGTCAGAATCTTTGGTGATATTTGGGAAATTTTCATTTATAATATTCTCTAGTATGGTTTCCATTCCTCTGGGGGCACTCTTCTTCCCCTTCTGGGATTCCTATAACTCATATGTTGGAACACTTCATAAGGTCCCATAATTCTGACAGTGAATGTTCTGCTTTCTCTCTCTTCTTTTCTGCCTCTTAAAGTATTTGAGTTATCTCAAGAACTCTGTCCGCTACCTTCGAAATTTTTTCTTCTGCATGGTCTAACCTGTTGCTGATACTTTCTATTGCATCTTTAAGTTCCCTAATTGACTGCTTCAGTTCCTTCAGCTCTGCTATATCCTTTCTATATTCTTTATATCGTTCATCTCTTATTTGATTCTGTTTTTGGATTTCCTTTTGGTTATTTTCCAGTTTCTTAGCCGTTTCCTTCATTGTTTTCATCATGTGTATTCTAAATTCCCTTTCTGTCATTCTTAACATCTCTTTATAAGTGGTATCCTCTGCAGAAGCTACCTCATGGTCCCTTGGGGTGGTTGCTCTGGACTTGTTCTTCATGTTGCCAGGAGTTTTCTCCTGATTCTTTCTCATGAGTGATTTCTTTTATCTGTTTCCTTGCCCTAATTTTCCTTTTACTTCCTCTTTATCTTTAAGTTGCCATGCCTGTGTACTAGGGTTTCAATGAGTCCTTTTGGTATAGGACCAGAAGGATGAAAAGGTTGAAGAGCAAGAAGGGATAAAAGAATGAAAAAGAAAGAAAGTAAGAAAAGAAAAAACAAGAGAGGGGGTGGATAAAAGGGAATATTGACAAAAAGAAGAGAGGCACAGAAAGAGGGAAACAGAGCAATATAGGTATACAGTAGGGTACTTAGACACAACCTTAAAAAGAACCCAAACTCTGAGGGTGCCCAATTGGGTGGTTCCCTTGAGGTCAGTAGCTCTCTGCTAGTCTGATCAGACATAGTACCCCACCTTCACCAAATAGAGAGGAAAGACAAAAATGCTATCAATCAAACCAAAACAAGTAAACAGAAAACTTTATGGGATAAAATTCGGTGAAAAACCAAATAATAGGGGTAGAAACACTAGCAAAAATGAAGTTCTAATTATTGAAAAAGGCAGCAATGGGAAATTGTATTTAAAGTAGACAAATGGAGAAAGAAAAGAAAGAAACAAAGAAAAGAAAAATCTATAGGGAAAAGGTCAAAATTAAAAACTAAAACAACAACAACAAACCAACCAACCAAACAAACAAAACAACAACAACAAAGCAGTATATAGATATATATATATCTTGTTGAATATTGTCTGGGCAACAGGTGATCTTCTGGGGTATGAGATGTTAATCACAATGCTGATATGACTGGAGGCCTCCTTCTCAAACCCCACATGGTGGAGACCCTAAATCTCTCTTCAGCCCTCTTAAAAGGCACTTTAAACTTCTAAACATGGCTAAGCAGAAACTTTCTTAGGAAAGTGCTTGTCACTGGGATCACTGATGAAGTGGCTATCCGCTTACCCAGGGTGCCAAAACTGGTCTCATTCTGCCCCTGAGGGTTAAGACTGTAAGGCAGCTCAGTCCCTGCCTTTAGGCTGCTCAGTCAATAGGTTACTAGCTCCCACCTGATCCTTGCTCTGCAGCCCTGAGGGCGGAGCTTGCAGGGGAGTTCTCTCACAATGACTCCCTGCGGCCTATAGCCGAACACTATTAGCTCTGTCCAGCTTATCAGCTCAGTCTGGGGCCCTAGACAATGCCCAAAGTCTCTGAAGTCCTTCCCAAGCTCTCCCCCAAGGCTCTTCAACTGAGTGCCAAGCCCAAAAACACCAAAACAGCTCACAGGTAAGGCCTTTCCAGTTTGCAGTCTCACTGCTGCTATATTTACAGCTGCTGGAGGGATTAGACGGATTGAACACACGCAACCACTTGCCAGTTTTCCACTGTTTTTGTCCTTCTCTTGGGGTCCAGGAGTCTCTCACTGACTCCCTGTGTCCTCAAAGGGATGATTATAGGCATATCCCACTGGCCAGAGATTCCTAGAGTCTTGTGTACCCAGACTCATGGTGCCCAGTTGCAAGGAAGCCGTTACTTGGCTGCCATCTTGCTCTTCAATCTTGGTTATGCAGAGATATATGTATAATAGGAATAGGGTGATTTGGAAGGAAGGAGTTAAGCTGTGGATTGAGGCCTATATTGTTATCATCCACTGCATTACAGACTTTTTTAATGCATTAAAGCATTTAATTATCACAGCAACTATGTGAGATAGAGATTATGATAATTATACAGAAGAGGAAATGGATTCAAAGAGGCTTAGAAACTTACCCATGGTCACCTAGTCTTATTAGTGAGATTAAAAGACAGATTTTTAACCTAAATTTGGCTAACTTCAAAATTTATGCTTTCCAGAGACTGCTAAATCCTATCTGGCAATTTCAGATTATTCAGATAGTTTAACACTATTCATTTATGCATTCATTAAAGAAATATTTCTTGTGTATCTGTTATGTGCTAAACAATCTTCATCCTGGGATACAGTGGTGAACAAGTGAGATAAAATCCCTCAGTGTGCTTACCTGCTAGACAGAGGTAATCAACAAGTATACAAGTAGTACAATATAATTTCCTGGTATTTATGCTTTCAAGAAGGAGAAATTGATTGAAAAGTGGTCTAAGGTGACTTCTCTGAGAAAGTGACATCAAAACTGAGTCTAGAATGACTCAGAAGCTGGTCTAAAAAGATTAGGAAGGAAGCCAGTGTAACCAGGATGGGGAAAGATGAGAAAGAGAGAGAGAGAACTTTAGAGCACTAGAGAGGTTGTGAACAGATCTTATAGATACCCGCTGATCATAATGAACTGAAAGGTTTGGATTTTATTTTAAGGATAATGCAGAGCCATTACTGCCCTTAACTACTTTCTCCACCCAGGTGTTAATGGAAGCATTTTGGATTTTCTGAGAATAAACTCAATGACTTAGGATTTTGAAATCTTAGTTACTTCTGAGTTGGATGGACTTTAAATAATCAATATCCTTCATAATGAAAGCACTAGCTAAATTTTCATTTATAACATGGCACAAAGCTACAGTTCAGTAGTTGCCACCCAATGTGGGAGGTGTGTGTGTGTAGGGGTGTGTGTGTGTATGTGTAAGCACGTAGTGTGAGGGTAGGGGTAGTATGCATGACTGCTGCCTCCACTCTATCACCTCCCTAGTTGAAGGAAACCTAACTACTTTTTCTTGGTGTTTGAAGCTATTTCCTAGTCTACCTGCTGGCATCACTCCTGAATGAATTGCAACTTCCAATGAAAATTAAGGGAAGATGTTTGCATGGCTTTGAATCTTGCATAAGCAAGTTCAGTGAATGCTTGGGATGCATTTACATAAGGCTTGAAGTGTTTACATGATGCTCAAATTTCACAGCTTGTGGAGAGGAGATTGTTTATTTAAATGAAGACTAAGAGAACTGATTTGATTTCCTAATTCAATCCAAGACTATGTGATTGTAGGACATGTAAATAACTTGCTCACAGATGGAAGGTGTATCTTTCTGTTAAAAAAAAAAATAGAAGGAAAGGAGGGGTGTGGTGTCTATAACAGGCACAATGGGGGATTCTTGTATACTGGATTTTCTTTTAACTGTAGATCTTCTATAAGTTGACCACCCAAAGGAATTTTAACGAACTGGTCAACCTAGAAAGGTGGTCAACGTAAGGAAATAGACCTACTGTACTAATACGTACATGTGGCATGTGTCTGGTCTATGAAAATCAGGTCAACTTAAGGACATGGTCAATGTAGGGAGGTGGTCAACTATGAAAGTTGTATTGTATTAATTTTTTCTTTTTATTTGAAACTATTAAGGGTGTACAAATGTTTTTATTACAACAATACATCGTATAATGCTGAAGTCAGGGCTTTTAGTGTACCCATTACCAGACTAATGTTCTTTGTACTAAGATTGAACTTCGTTAGAACTTGTTCTGAGTTTTTAACTCCTCACCCCTCCCACCCTTTCAACTTCTTGGTTTCAAATTCCCTTTACATCTCTTTATGCCTATATGTGCCAATTGTTCAACTCCCAATTATATTAATATTATTATTATTAATTATTATATGTGGCGTTTGTTTTTCCATTCCTGAGATACTTCACTTAGGATGTATCTACAAAAGTGCTGCAAAAGACAATAAATATTTCATTATTTTTTATGGTTGAGTAGTACTCCATGGGGTGTGTGTGTGTGTGTGTGTGTGTGTGTGTGTGTGTTTGTGTGTATCCCACATTTTCTTTATCCACTCTTGAATGGATGGACTCTAAGGTTGATTCCACATCTTTACAATTGTGAATGGTGCTGCAATAAACATTCAAATGCAGGTATCCTTTTGATCAAATTATTTCTTTTTCTTTGGATAGATATCCAGCAGTGGAATTGCTGAATCAAATGGGAGGTATGCATTTTTTTTTTTGAAAAATCTCTATATTATTTACTATAGAAGTTTTACCAATTTGCAGCCCCCCAACAGTGTATAAGCATTCCTTTATCTCTGCATCCATAGCATCATCTATTTATCTTAACTTTTTAATAATGACCATTCTGACAGGGGTAAGGTGGTATCTCATTGTGATTTTCCTTTGCATTTCCCTAATGATTAGTGATATTGAGCATTTTTTCATATGTTTATTGGTCATTTGTATATTTTCTTTTGAAAAACTTCTCTTCATGTCTTTTGTCCACTTTTAAATGAAGTGTTTTGTTTTTTCTTGCTGATTTGCTTGAGTTCTTTATAGATTCTGGATATTAGCCCTTTATTGGATGTATAGTTTGCAAATTATTTTTCCCATTATTTAAGTTGTGTATTCACTCTTTTGTATATTTATTGCTGTGCAGAAGCTTTTTAGTTTAACTAAGTACCATTTATTATTTTTTGTTTTTGCTATATTTGCCTTTGAGGTCTTAGTCATAAATTCCTTGCCTAGATTGATGTCCAGAAGAGTTTTACATGTTTTCTTCTAGAATTTTTATGGTTTCAAGCCTTCAGCTTAAAACTTTTACCTATTATAAATTAATTTTTGTATGCAGCAAAAGATAGGGGTTCTATTTTAGTCCTCCCCATGTGGCTACACAGTTTTTGCAGTACTATTTACTAAATAGGGCTTCTTTTCCTCAGTGTTTGTTGTCTGCTTTGTCAAAGATTAGTTGGTTGTAGATAGATGGTTTTATTTCTTGGTTTTCTATTCTGGCCCACTGGTCTTTGCCTCTACTTTTATAACCATATTATGCTGAACAAAAGCCACCTCACAATGGTGAATTATTTTTTAGATGTGCTGTTGAATTTGGTTTGCCAGTATATTGTTGAGGATTTTTGCATCTATGTTCATAAAATATATTGGTCTGTAGTTTTCTTTTTTCATTTTTTCCTTTCCTAGCTTTGGTATCAAGGTGATATTGGTTTCATAGAATGAGTTGTGGGAGGATGCCATCCTTCTTAGTGTTATAGAATATGTACCTGTAGGATAGGTACCTGTTCTTTGAAGATCAGGTAGAATTCAGCTGTAAATCAGTCTGGTCCAGAGCTTATTTTTGTTGGGATATTTATAATTACTCATTTCAATCTCACTGCTTGTTAATAGTCTGTTCAGGATTTCAGTTTCTTCCTGATTTAGGCTTGGGAAGTTGTGTGCTTCCAGGAGTTTATTCATTTCCTCTAGGTCTTCTAGTTTGTGTGGATAGAGGTTTTCATAGTATTCACAGATGATATTTTGCATTTCTGTAGTATCAGTTGCAATATCTCCTTTTTAATTTCTGATTGAGCTTATTTGAGTCTATTTCTGGTTAATCTCCATTGGTAGGGTATAAATTTTGTTTATCTTTTGAAAGAATTAATTTTGGCTTTGTTGATTCTTTGTATTATATTTTTGGTTTCCATTTTATTTATTTCTGCTCTGAGTTTTATTTATTTATTTTTTCTGCTGACTTTGTGTTGTTCTTTTTTTTCTAGTTCCTTGAAATGTGATATTTATTGATTTAACTCCATCATCCTGGAGAGAGTGTTATTTGAGTCTATTTCTGGTTAATCTCATTGGCAGGGTATCAATTGTGTTTATCTTTTGAAAGAATTAACTTTGGCTTTGTTGATTCTTTGTATTATGTTTATGGTTTACATTTTATTATTTTCTGCTCTGAGTTTTATTTATTTATTTTTTCTGCTGAATTTGTGTTTGTGTTGTTCTTTTTTTTCTAGTTCCTTGAATTTTGATATTTATTTATTCATTTTACTCCATCATCCTGGAGAGAGTGTCATGGCATTATAGCTTTCAGCAACCTCAAACTCTTGGGTTGAGTGATCTTCTTGTCTCAGCCTCCTGAGTGTCTGGGACTACAGACACCTGCCACAACACCCAGCTAGATTTTCTGTTTTTAGTAGATATGGGGTCTTGCTTTTGCTCAGGCTTGTCTCCAACTCCTGAGCTCAAGCAATCCATCCACCTTAGCCTCCCAGAGTGCTAGGATAACAGGCATGAGACACCATATCTGGCCAAAAATGTGATCTGTAGTTGTTAATTTGGGGATCTTTTTGTCTTTTTGATGTAAGTTCCCCTTAGAACTGCTCTTTCTGTACACATACATTATAGATTTGAAAAGCTTTTGTCCCTGTTATCACTCAGTTTGAGGAATCTTTTGATTTCCATCTTAATTTCATCATTGACCCAATGATTGTTCAGCAGCAGGTTGTTTAATTTCTCTGACTTCATGTAAATTGAGAGTTTTTCTTAAAATTTATTTAAAGTTTTATTCCACTGTGATCTAAGAAGATGCATGGTGTGATTATGATTTACTAAATTTGCTGAGAATTTTCTTGTGGCCTAAGGTATGATCAATCTTAGAGAATGCCCCATGTGTTGATGAGAAGAATGTATATTCAGTAGTGTTCGGTAGAATGTTCGGTAAATGTCTGTTAGGTCCATTTTTTTCTAGAGTCCCATATAATTTCAGTATTTCCTTGTTTTTTTCCTGATGTAATGTTCTATGAAGTTCTGTCAGTGAAACATTGAATTATTTGGAGATTATGAATTATTCAGAGATTATGATGCTACTGTTTATTTCTTTGCTTAGACCTGGCAGAATTTGTTTTGTAAATCTGGGAGCTCCTATCTTAGGTGCATACATATTTAGGATTTTATGTTTTCTTGTTGAATTGCTCCCTTTACCATTATATATTGTCAATATTTGTCTTTTTTGTCATTATTGATTCAAAGTCTATTTCACCTGATACTGGAATGGCTATACCTTCTTGTTTTGGGGCTCTACTTGTGTGGAATATTTTTTTTCCATCCATTTACATTAGGTCTATGCAAGTCCTTGTGCATTCGATAGGTTTCTTGAACACAGCATATGCTTTAGTTGTATTTTTTTTTTTTTTATCTATTCAGCCAATTTATGTCTTTTAAGTGGAGCATTAAGACTGTTAATGTTCAGTGTTAGTATTGATATGTGGGATACTATTCTGTTCATCATACTGGATATCTTGTTGTTTCATTTTCCTTTTGATATTTTTGTATGGGATGTAAGCTTTAATTTTCTTTTTTGTTTTTACTCTGAGGAGTATCTGTTATGCTGTTCCATGTATAACACCCTTTTAAGCATTTCCTGTAAGGCAGGTCTAGTAGTGATGACTTCACATAGTTTTTGCTTGTGTGGAAAAGTCTTTCCCCCATCATTTATAAAGCTTAGTGTTTCCGGATACAAAATTTTTAGCTGACAGTTGTGTTGCTTAAGAAGATTAAAAATGTGATCCCAATCTCTTCTGCATTATAAGATCTCTGCTGTGAAGTATGCTGTTAGCTTGGTGGGTTTCCCTTTGTAGGTTATTTGTTGCTTTCATCTTATAGCTTTGAGAATTTTCTCCTTCATTTGGCTTTTGCCAGGTTGATGACTATGTGTCTTGGAGGCGTCCTATTTGCTATGAACTGTTTTGGTGTTTGGTGACCATCTTGCATCTGAATATCTGAATCTCTGGCAATAAATACCAGGGAAGTTTTCCTTAATATTTCCTTCAACTAGCTTTTCCATGCTTTTTGTTCTTTACTCTTTTTTCTCAGGGATACATATAACTTGTATATTGACTCAATTACATTGTTCCATATTTCTCTGAGTGGTGGTTAATTCTTCCTTTTTTTTTTTTTTTTTGCCTGCACCTTTGACTGATGGAGTCAGTCTGAAAGCTCTAAAATTCTTTTTCTGCTTGTTCTAGCCTGTTGATGATGCTTTCTGATATATATTTTTTATTTTTTTTATTTTTTATTGTTTATTAAATCATAGCTGTGTACAAAAATGCAGTTATGGGGTACAATGTGCTGGTTTTATATACAATTTGAAATACTTTCATCAAACTGGTTAACATAGACTTCACCACATTTTCTTAGTTATTGTGTTAAGATATTTATATTCTACCCTTAGTAGATTTAACATGTACCCTTGTAAAATGCAATGTAGGTGTGGTTCCACCAATTACTCTTCCTCCACCCATCCTCCCTGATATATTTTGAAATTTCATAAATGACTCATTTCTTTAAGTTATTTTATATATTTTGTTATGTGATCTATCTCTTTAGTGACTTTTTCATTTTTTTCGTTCATATCCTGAATTTTTTTTTTTTTTTTTTTTACTTCTTCTTGGTTTTCAACTTTCTCTTCAATCCCCTTTATTTTATTTGCCATCCATATTCTGAATTCCATTTCTGACGTTTTTGTAATTTCCTTTTGGTTAGGGTCTGTAGATGTATTGCTGTAGATGTATTGTGATCCTTCGGAGTGTCAAACTAGTTTGTTTTATCATGCTGGCAGAGTTCTTTTGCTGATTACTTCTGTTCTGAAACTACCTTTTTAGTTCATGGCAGGCATATTTGTAGTGTACCTGTTCTCCTTTGCTACAAACTCTCCTACTTAGTGAGAAGAAAGATAGTTCTCTAGATGGCACTTTTGTGTCTTACTCCAGAAGACTGACCCAGTAGGAAAGGGGCAAAGGCATTGAGAGCTTGTAATGCAGCTGTTTTGGATTGTCCTAATCTGCTGTGATAGACACAGTCCAAGCCAGTGCTCAAAGATCTTTGTGTTGAATGGTGGGTTGTTCTAAGCTGCTACTAGAACCTTGAGTATGGAGCTGGGCTGAGTCCCTCTACATAAAGTTGGGCATTGTAGGAGATTGTTCTACCTTGGTCTCCCCATGGAACTGGCAATGGCAACTGATTGAGGCTATCTAGGTGTTGGTCATAGGTGTCAGAGCTGTGAGCATTTGCTTCTCCCAAGTTCAGGTGTAGTGGTGGCACGTGGCTAGTGGGTCCATGGCAGATTGTTGGACCCTAGGTGCAGTTCCCATCAGGTGGCAGTGTGGGAGCTGTGAGGGTGAGGCTGCAGGTCTAGGAGTAGTGGAGAATCCATGGAGATGGGGTCATAGGTCTGGGTGGCAGTACAGGAGCATGGGGGGTTGTGGGGTTTGGATGCTAGATGACTGGGGCTCTCTCCGTATGTAAATCCTAGCAGGGAAGTTACTTCAGGGCTTCTCAGGTGACATTGGTGGCTCTTACTCTGTTGGAATCCCCTGTTTTTTTTTTTTTTTTTTTTTTTGGGGGGGGGGAATTCAGCTCACAGTCATGGGGCAAAAAAGAGCATTTCTTCTCTTTGTTACCTCTCGGGCCCAGGAGGGGTGATGCAGAGACAGTTGCAGCTGAGCCCTGTGTAAACCATGGACTCTGGACTCAAGAGCTCAGAATGGTGTGAGTCACAGTGACCTGGTAACAGAAGCCAGCAGGTTCCTGGTGCACCCTCCCTTTAGTACAATGTCACTGCACAATCTACAGGCAGCTCTCTCATCAGTCTAGAAATCTTCTGTGGTTGTAGGGCCCCATCACAGCCTGAGTAACAATGTCCACAGAGGGGAGCATGAAGCCCTGGGGTTCTGTCCTCCTATTCTCCCCCACACGTGCATGCTTTCTCCACATACTTTCTTATCTTGCTGAATGGTTTATTCTGTCTACCTCTCCTTCATTCTGAGTGATTTCCATTGCGTATCTGATGACACACAGTGCTCTCTTTAAGAAGGTCTATCTGTAGATGGGCATCTACTTGAAGCTTTTGGTCCTTTCCTGGTTCTAGCTTCTTATAGTCCACCATCTTGGACTCTAACTCATGATAGGTTCTTCCAGTTTTCAAAACACATTTGACTGCACCTCCCAGGAAGCCACATAAGTTCCAAGCTTCAGATAAGTGTGGGATGGGGAGAGGGATTCAAACCTCCAGTCCTGGTATGCTGGGTATTGATTAGGTGCTGGGTACATGGGTATGATCAATTTGTGAAAATTCACTAAGCTTTGCACTTAAAAAATGTGTACATTCCTGTATACATTATTTATAAAAATAAAGTAAATAAAATATAGACTTAAAGGAATTTTTTTTAAAATTTCATATTGATATGAGGGTTGAAATGATTAGGTTCCATTGTTTTCATTTCTTTTTTTATTATTAAATCATAGCTGTGTACATTAATGTGATCAAGGGGCATCATACACTGGTTTTATAGACCGTTTGACACATTTTCATCACACTGGTTAACATAGCCTTCCTGGCATTTTCTTAGTAATTGTGTTAAGACATTTATATTCTACATTTACTGAGTTTCACATGTACCCTTGTAATATGCACCACAGGTGTAATCCCACCAATCACCCTCCCTCTGTCCACCCTTCCCCCTTACTCCCCTTCCTTACCCCCTTCCCCATATTCTTAGCTTATAACTGGGTTATAGCTTGCATGTGAAAGCCATAAATTACTTTCATGGTCTGGCTGAGTACATGGGATACTTTTTCTTCCATTCTTGAGATACTTTACTAATAAGAATATGTTCCAGCTCCATCCATATAAACATAAAAGAGGTAAAGTCTCCATCTTTCTTTAAGGCTACATAATATTCGATGTTGTACATATACCACAATTTACTGATCCATTCGTGGATCGATGGACACTTAGGCTTTTTCCATAAATTACTAATTATGAAATGGGCTGCAGTAAACATTGTGGTACAAATATCTTTGTTATAATGTGATTTTTGGTCTTCTGGGTAAACCAAACATATCATATATACCTAGTAGAGGAATTATAGGATTGAATGGCAGATCTATTTTTAGATCTCTAAGTGTTCTCCAAAAATCTTTCCAAAAGGAATGTATTAATTTGCATTCCCACTAGCAGTGTAGAAGTGTTCCCTTTTCTCCACATCCACACCAACATCTCTGGTCTTGAAATTTTGTGATATGGGCTAATCTGACTGGAGTTAGAAGATATCTCAGAGTAGATTTTATTTGCATTTCTCTCATGATTAAAGATGATGAGCATTTTTTCATATGTCTGTAGGCCGTGTGCCTGTCTTCTTCATAGAAATTTTTGTTCAAGTCCCTTGCCCCGCCTGCGATGGGGTCACTTGTTCTTTTCTTGCTTATACGTTTGAGTTATCTGTGGATTCTGGTTATTAAACCTTTGTCAGTGACATAACCTGCAAATATCTTCTCCCATTCTGAGGGCTCTTTGTTTGCTTTACTTACTGTGTTTGTGGCTGTGCAGAATCTTTTTAGTTTGAACAGGTCCCAGTAGTGTATTTTTGAAGGTGCTTCAATTACTCGGGGGGTTCGCCTCATAAAATACTCGCCCAGACGGATTTCTTCAAGGGTTTCTCCTGTACTCTCTTCTAGTATTTTTATAGTTTCATGTATTAAGTTTAAATCCTTATTCCAGTGAGAGTCTGTCTTAGTTAATGGAGAAAGGTGTGGCTCCAGTTTCGGTCTTTTACAGTTTGCCAGGCAGTTCACTCAGCAACATTTGTTAAATAGGGAATCTTTTCCCCACTGAATGTTTTTAATTGGCTTGTCAAAGATCAGATAATGATAAGTAGCTGGATTCATCT
Source organism: Loris lydekkerianus (assembly GCA_963574355.1). Lineage (NCBI taxonomy): Eukaryota > Metazoa > Chordata > Mammalia > Primates > Lorisidae > Loris > Loris lydekkerianus. The sequence continues at coordinate 13,677 of CAUYPK010017379.1, forward strand.
CTTGGTTCTGTATTCTGTTCCAGACATCTACTTCTCGGTTATTGTGCCAGTATCATGCTGTTTTGATCACTATCGATTTATAGTATAGTCTGAGGTCTGCTAGCGTGATTCCTACTGCTTTGTTTTTATTTCTGAGTAATGTCTTGGCTATTCGAGGTTTTTTCCGATTCCATATAAAATGAAGGATTATTTTTTCAAGATCATTAAAGTATGACAGTGGAGCTTTAATAGGAATTGTATTAAAATTGTGTATTTCTTTGGGTTGTATGGACATTTTAACAATGTTGATTCTTCCCAGTCATGAGCATGGTATGTTTTGACATCTGTTAACATTTTCAGCTATTTATTTTCTTAGATTTTCATAGTTCTCTTTATAGAGATCTGTCACGTTCTTTGTTAGATAAACTCCCAAATATTTCATCTTCTTTGGCACTACTGTGAATGGAAGAGAGTCCTTCACTGTTTTTTTCAGCTTGACTACTGTTGGTATATGTAAAGACTACTGATTTATTCATGTTGATTTTGTAGCCTGAGATGTTGCTGTATTCCTTGATCACTTCTAAGAGTTTTGTAGTAGAATCCATGGTGTTTTTCAGATATACAAACATATCATATGTGAAGAGTAAAAGTTTGATCACTTCTGACCCTATGTGGATACCCTTGATTGCTTTTTCTTCTCTAATTGCGGTGGCTAAAACATCCATTACAACGTTAAAGAGCAGTGGAGACCATGGGAAGCCTTGTCTAGTTCCTGATCTGAGTGGAAATAATTTCAATTTAACTCCATTTAATATGATATTGGCTGTGGGTTTGCTGTAGATGACCTCTATTAGTTTAATACCTTCAATACCCTTCAATACCAATTTTCTTAAGTGTTCTGATCATGAAGTGATGCTGGATATTATCAAAAGCTTTTTCTGCATCATTTGAGAGAATCATATGGTCTTTGTTTTTTAATTTGTTTATGTGCTGAATTATACTTATAGGTTTACATATATTGAACCAGCCTTGAGACCCTGGGATGAAACAGACTTGGTCATGATGTATAATTTGTCTGATGTGTTGCTGGATTCTGTTTGTTAGGATCTTGTTGAATATTTTTTCATCTATATTCATTAGTTATATTGGTCTATAATTTTCTTTTCTTGTTGGGTCTTTTCGTGGTTTGGCAATCAGGGTGATGTTTGCTTCATAGAACGTGTTGAGTAGTCTTCCTTCTTTTTCTACATTTTGGAACAGGTTGAGTAATATAGGTACTAGTTCCTCTTTAAAGGTTTGGTAGGTTTCTGACATGAAGCCATCTGGTCCTGGGCTTTTTTTGTTAGGGAGATTTTGTATGGTTGATGCTATTTCAGAACTTGATATTGGTCAGTTCAAAATTTCCACTTGATTCTGGCTAAGCCTTGGAAGGTAACATGCTTCCAAGTATTGGTCAATTTTCTTCAGCTTTTCATATTTCTGAGAATAAAGTTTCTTGTAATATTCATTAAGGAGTTTTTGAATTTCTGAGGAGTCTGTTGTTATTTCATCTCTGTTGTTTCTGATTGTTGAGATAAGATATTTTAGACTTTTTTTCCTGGTTAGGTTAGTCAAAGGTTTATCTATTTTATTGACCTTTTCAAAAAACCAACTTTTTGATTTATTGATCTGTTGCATAATTCTTTTGTTTTCAATTTCATTTAATTCTGCTCTAATATTGGTTATTTCTTTTCTTCTGCTGGGTTTGGGTTAGAATGTTCTTCCTTTTACAGTTGCTTGAGATGTCCCATTAAGTTGTTAACTTCCTCTCTTTCCATTTTCTTGAGGAAGTCTTGCAGTGCTATAAATTTCCCTCTTAGGACAGCCTTTGCGGTATTCCAGAGATTCTGATAATTCATGTCTTCATTGTCATTTTGTTTCAAAAATTTGACAATTTCCTTCTTAATCTCATCTCTGACCCAGCTATCATTCAGCATAATGTTATTTAACTTCCATGTTTTTGTATGAGTATGCAGATTCCTGTTGTTACTGAGTTCAACTTTTATTCCATGGTGGTTCAAGAAGATGCAAGGAATAATTTCTACTCC
>CAUYPK010017380.1:0-17500 GCA_963574355.1 Loris lydekkerianus
TTTTATGTAGAAGAAAAAAATAGGCAATGTATAAAGGAAACAAAGAGCAATTAAAATGAAAACAAAAGAATATCTTATTACTGAATATACTAGAGTATAAGCCGAGTTTTTTCGGCACAAAATTTGTGCCGAAAAACCCGAAATTGGAACAAATTTTGTGCCGAAAAAACTCGGCTTATACTCGAGTATATACGGTAGTTCCATTTTACAGAGAAAGAAGCCAAGATTTAGAGTGGTAACTAACTTAATCTTGTCACATAGGCAGTAAATGTCCGGCTGTGATTAGATTTTAGCCCAACTTTGTGATTCCAAAGGTTATGCTCCTAATTACTATACTAAACTTTATTGCTTCTTCTTATCTCTGAGAGGCTGTGAGAGATGTTTTCCACTAGGAGTGGAATGGTACAGATGTACAAGCACAAGGAGCTTCATCTTCTTAGTCCCTTTACTCCCTTCCCCACGTGCACCCCACGTCCCCACTAAAACTCTGGGTAAAACCACAGGTTTTTTTTTAAAGGCAGATCTTCCAGTTTGTACATTTGTGTTGTCACGAACCTGGCTTAAAGGCAAATATTGACCTTTCCTTCTTTGATTTTGAATTTTCAAGTGACCCAGCACCAAGAATGGGTAGATGGAACAAGCTCTGTCTCATGAATGACATTTAAGAGAAGGAAGTACAGAACCCTATATATTATAGCAAAAGAGGTGGACAGTAAAGGATTATGGAGCCTGCCTGGGTGGACAGACCTGATGTCTACCCATACAGGTCAAAACCAGTCATATTGAGTGGGGACTAGACTGGTTTTGTTGGTTTCAGAAGTCATTTGGTATAATTTTTGTTTATAACATTTTTATTTACTTAAAGATATTTTATCCTAACTTCAGCTACCTTATGGTCATAGGCTATATTATGAATAAAGTTTTCACAAATCGTTTTCAAAGCTATCAGTAGGCAAGTGGGGCCCATCTTCAGAGGTTTCATGTTATATTTGATTACGGATTGATCTCAGTCTATAAAGAGAACCCTCCAGACTTGTGTATGGTCCTACCACATACCCCTCTCTTCTACCCCATAACCTGAAAGTTTTCTGGGTGCAGCTGTGGCTGTGGACACCATTGTGGGCAGCCCCTTCTTGGTGCCATGTAGTCAGTTCAGGCTGATAAAAAGACATATAGCCTTAGCCTTGGAGGAGCTACTGCTGCTCTCCATTTTGAAGCTGCTTTTTCTTATTTTTCTCTTCTGCCACTTGACAGCAATTTTATACCGAAATGTGTGAAGTTGTCATCATTGTGTAATCCGCTATCTCCCCCACTCATCCTCTTCTCCCTCCCTACCTCCTGCCAGCACCAGCAGTATGTACATATCCATCTACATTAGTAACAAATCTTTTAGTCCTTTATCTCTGCCCCTTTCCACAGAGGAGGTTCAGCATTAATAAAGAACAGGCTCAAAAGTGCCCGTCACAGTGAAGATCTGTAGAAAACACTGAGACTCTCCAGGCAGTTCTCCGTAGGCATCTGCCTCTTGCTCTATTCAGGAGCTGATTTTTTATCTGTATCCTTTATTCTTCCACCTGAAGTGAAAAATTAGGGTGGCTATTTGCTAGGGGCTTCAAGGTCCCTGTTATCGGTTCTCCTGTAGCCTGTGGTTTTAGAGAGGAGGAGGGAGGAGATGGGAGAAGTGGTGGCAAAGTCAGGGGAGTAGTAGGGGGGTACATGGTTTCTAAGAGGTACAAGCTATAGGCATAAAATTACTGTAATTTGTTTTTAAAATTCTAAATCTGTTTTCTTTATATTAAAAAAAAACTGCTGTTAGTGGACTGACACTGTTAAATACGTTGAAGGGTATGAATGTGTACATAAAATACAAGCCTAATCACAGACATAAAATAATTCTCTTGGTTTTAATGCAGTTTTTATCTTTGATTAATGAAATATATTATAGTTTTGAAACTTTAGTGAAGATACTTTGTCCTTTTAGTTAGTTCAAAGAAATAAGGAATAATGGCATAATTTCATTTAGGAAAATTATTAAGTTCATGATTTTTTAGTTTTAAGACTTTTGTGGAGAGCAATTGTATTTTCAACTACCATTTTCTTTTTCTATTGCTTTTATACTACTTTCCTTGAAATGAAAGGCAAGCATCAAATGTTAGTTTTATTTTATGGCTTCACTTTGGAAATTCTCTATTTTTCCCCATCAAGATCCCCCCTGAAGTCTGTCTGGTGGCATGTTGCATGGCTGGGTGTTCCATATGGGAAGGCCATTTTAGTGAAGAGGCGAGAGGATAGTCTTTTAAATGAGTGAATGAATAAGTCTGCTGAATTGAAAGAGAATAATTTGTTCTCTCTAATAACTAATGGTCCTCATTATCCCACAGTAAAATGTGTATCATTTTCCTGAAACCCATGGCAAGATTAAGATTATTGCTGTTAGGCTTAAATAAAGCAAAATTTTACTCTTTTCCATCTGTGAATAGGAAAAAGTATAGTATTACTCTTCTTATACAATAGCCCTATGGGAAACATGACCACTAAAACTTGGAACTGTTAGCTTTTATTCTCTAGACTGTAAGTTTTCTTTTTTCTCTCATGTTCTAATGAAAGCTCCCCATATTCTGTGGATGAGATATTCACAGTATGCTAAAAAATCTAAACATTCTTCTCTACCTAGCAAACCATGCCAGTGATGAGAATAGTCTAAAGTTCATTCTTGAATTTCATCTAATAAATTTGTATTTTATGCATAGTATTATTTAGTGTTATATATATCTTTTCTCCTATGAGCAGTGATTTGTACAGTGGCTATAAAGTACCTTTCTTCATGGTCAGCAATAAAATTTCAGGCATTTGACTATCAGCAGTTTTCTCATTGGTCCTAAAAAATTATTGCTGTTTGAAGAATGTGAGAATTTAGAATTTAAATTCTGAAAATAATGCATAAGACAAGATGGAACACCCTTAACCCCATGTGTTCCTGAGGTTAAATTGGAAAGTAAAAATTTCTCTTTTTAAAAAAATGGCCCACACCATTCATGTTAGAGAAGGTGGTTTTTATCAGCAGACAGGGTTCAATGATATCTTCTAAAAAAATAAGTGCAACAGTAGATCAGGCAGTATTTGGGGGTGCTTTTGATGGTCCAGGGAGATATAAGAAAGATGATGAAAGGTAGAAAGTAAAGTACAAGCAGTTGGGAATAAAATGATAACACCAGGCTCATGCCTATAATCCTAGCACTCTGGGAGGCTGAGGTGGGTGGATTGCCTGAGCTCAGGAGTTTGAGACCAGCATGAACTAGAGTGAGACCCTGTTTCTAAAAATAACCGGGTATTGTGGCGGGCACCTGTTGTCCATGTTACTTGGGAGGCTGAGGCAGGAGGATCTCTTGAGCCAAGAGTTTGAGGTTGCTGTGGACTATGATACCACAGCACTCTACCCAGGGGAACCGAGTGCGACTTCTGTCTCAAAAAAAAAAACCAAAATAATACCACCAGCAAGTGCCTCAGCTATTACTTTGTTAATAAAGAATTTGCCTTTTTATGATTAAGCTCTTCTAAGAATGTACATACATGATCATTTCAAAACTCTAAATATTTTCTACAAAATAGTTAAGAGTAAAATTTAATAACATCATACCAGATATATGGTAGGATATTAAGGGAAGTCTTTATCAGTAGTAAGAACTGCCTCTTACAGAATGGAGTTTCATCCCAAGCGCATCACCCAGGGGCTCAGGCTCCCAGTCCTGTCTCCTTTAGTATTCATTGAACAAATTTATGTTGGAGATCTGCTGTGCCCAGCATTCTTACAGGTACTCTGAAGGATGTAAAATTGAGTCAGCTGTGGATCCTTTTACTCAAGTTATAGCCCAGTTGTTTAGTTGATTTTACTGTTTTGGGGAAGTCTAGTGGACAGCACAGCGTATGTCCTGAAAAAGGTAAAATAAAGGGGGCAGTGCCTGTGGCTCAAAGGGGTAGGGCGCCAGCCCCATATGCCGGAGGTGGCGGGTTCAAACCCAGCACTGGCCAAAAACTGCAAAAAAAAAAAAAAAAAGTAAAATAAAGGGTTATCAGAGTTCAGAGGAAGCAGAAACTATTCTTAGCTGGGACTATCACAGAAGAGTTTATAAAAGTGGGGGCATTTTGAGGCATTGTGGGAATGGACTGTGAAGAGGCCAGTGTGTGGAGTTGGGAGGGGTTGCCTACCCCAACTGCTCACCAGTTCTTGTGCCTATGGTGAATGGTGGGGGCCAGGATCTCCTCATGGGTAACTCATGCTATTTCAGCTACCTCAGCCATGCCTGCAGCACTTTTGGGAATTTACAGAGACCCTCATTAAGGATACCAGTTGCACAGCCTACATCTCAGTCCCTATGAGGTGAGCACATGATGGTTTGCTTCTGTGTCACTAGTCACAACAGAGGATCAATGGTGATGCCATTCACCTAACATAAGCAGTGAGACCTCTGAGAACTTTGAACTAAATCAGAGTATATTTAGAATATTTGCTTTGGCGCTTTTATACGAATTATGTAATAACTCTGGCTTTGTAACACTTGGAATTTCTAAAGTAAAATGAAGATTTATCAACTTTATTTAAACTAGATGAACTTTTTAAAAGATAAGGTCATTTTAATTAAGTACATTAAAATGACACTTATCAAGATTGTGTATGCTGGGTGTGGTAATTTGTGCCTCTAGTCCCAGCAACTGCTGAGGCAAGAGGATAATTTGAGGCCAGGAGTTCAAGACAAGCTTATAGACCCCAGGAATGAGACCCCATCTCTACAGAAATATTAGCTAGGCATGGTGGCACATGCCTGCAGTCCCAGCTACTTGGGACACTTGAGGCAGGAAGATGCTTGAGCCTAGGAATTTGAGATTGCAGTGAGCTGTTATATAGATACCACTATATCCAGCCTGGGTGACAGAGACTCTGTCTAAAAAAATGGTAATACTGTTATTTTACTATTCAAAATAAGAAAATTTTTTATAAGATCAGAAGAAAAATGATGGTTAAGCAATTACTAATTCACTTTTTAAAAAATGGGTAGTTGGGGACTATAACTCTTGCCTTTTGCCCCCCCACATCTGGGCTTTGTTGTAAAAGAAGGAATCTTTGGTCTGTTATTTCATTTGTGTTACTTTCCTTTTTTTTTTTTTTTTTTTTTAAAGCATAATGTTATCATCTTTTCTCGGGTTTAAAAATAGGGAAGAAGACTCAAGTTTTTTCCTGCACAGAAGTATACATCCCAATAAGTTAAAATTTGTATTCATGGCTGTCAGTAAAGGGTATTAAAAAACAGTTGAGTGAGGTCATGAGAATGCTGCCCATGAGGATTTTTTTTTCTGTTAGAATTTTGGGAGTTATCTTCTGAAAGATAATACAAATCTTAGATGTTCATTTAACCCAAAGATTTGGCTATTATTTCTTTTAAAATACTCAAAATTTCCATTTATATTATGGACTGGCTTATTGTTGATATTAAAGACAGTTTCAATTCTCTGCTACTTGTATAATCGGTTTATCTTTCTATTGGATCTATGATATTTTAAAAACTTTTTATTATGGGAAAATTTAAATGTATACAGTAGTAGAATCGTAAGATAAACCTTTATGTACTGAACACCCACCATTAGCATTCAGCAATTATAGCCAAACTTACTTCTCTTTCGCACCTCCCTCCTCCATTATTTTTAAATGAATCCTAGACATTATATCATTTTTTCTCTTATTTCACTTTGCATTTCTAAAAGACAATGAATTTTTCTTTCAACATAATTACAATGTTATCATCACATCAACATCAAAAAAAAAAAAAAAACACCCCACAATTCTTTCATTTCATCAAGTATCTGGTAAGTGTTCTTATTTCCCAAATTGTATTATGAATATACTGCTTTTAAAAAAGCTCCTTGTTGGAATTGGAATTCAGTCAGAGTACACTTTTTTTTTATTTTTGATCCTCCTACTTGTTTGTTAAAGAAGCTGGGACTTTTTGCCTGTAGAATTTCCCTCATTCTAGAGTTGGCTGATTATATCCTAGTGATATCCTTTATCATGTTTCTCTGTCCCCTGTGTTTCCCATAAATTGTTAGTTAGATCTAAAGACTTTGATCATATTCAGGTTCAATTTATTTTATTTTATATTTTGCTAATACTACTTTCTAGGTGATGGTTGAGGCCATCTGTGTACATCTGTGAGGAGATACATAATGTCCAGTTGGGATTCAGTGCATTCTGAAACAAACTCATAAATCTGCTTTAAGAAATAGTTAGTATTTGCTTTTCTCATCTTTTTAAGAAAAAAAATTTTTTTTTGAGACAGCTTACTCTGTTACCCTGTGTAGAATGTTGTGGTATCATAGCTCACAGCAACCTCAGACTCTTGGGCTCAAGTGATACACTTGCCTCAGCCTCTTGAGTAGTTGGGACTACAAGTACATGCCACAATGCCCAGATAGGTTTTCTTTTTTTTTTTTTTTTTTCCTGTTTTTAGTACAGAGTCTCACTCATGCTTAGGTTGGTATTTTGAACTCCTGAGCTCAAGGGATCTACCCGCCTCGACTTCGCAGAGTGCTAGGATTATAAGCGTGAGCCACCTCACCTGGCCCTTAAGTAATTTTTTTTTTTTTTTTTTTTTTTGTGGTATGACATGTGTACAGAAAAGTGCACAAAATCTATCTGAACGGTTTGATGGGTTGTCACAAGGTAAGCACAAACCAGTGTAGTCAGCACTGAGTTGAAGAAACAGTATATTACTACATCCCCAGAAGCCCCCTCATGTCTCCTAGAAATGATCCTCCACACACCCCCACCAGAAAATTACTCTCATGGTTTCTAATATAATTTTTTTTTTACATTACATGAATTGTGTCTTTATGTCTTTATTCTTTATGTCTGGCAACTTTCACTCAATATTATGTACATGAGATTCATCTGTGTATTCATTTCTGTATGGTATTTCATTGTATGAATATGCTACACTGTCTACTATAGGTATACCTGTTGTTGTTTCCACATTTTGGCTATTCTGAATAATGCCACTTTGAGAGTTCTTCTACATGTGGTCTGTTGAACATAAGCATGTATTTCTGTTGGGTGTATACTTTGGAATAGAATCGCTATGCCTTAGGGGATGTGTATGTTCAATTTTAGTAGATACTGCCAATTTTCCAAAGTGGTTCAACACCCACTATTAGTAGTGTACGAGTGCTCCACATTCTTACCAACACTTTATGTTGTCTGTCTTCTTCTTTTTTTGTGGTAGCATAATGTTGTGATTTTTATTTGCATTTCTTTGATGACTATAAAGTTGAACCCTTTTCACATGTTTCTTGGCCATTTAAATATGTCAATTTGTGAGGTGCCTGTCCAAATGTTTTTCTACTTTTCTGTTGACTTGTCTTTTTCTTATTGACTCATAAGCATTTCTTATATTCTAAATGAGTCTTTTGCAAATATATATTACAGATTGAGTGTCCCTTATCCAAAATGCTTGGGATCAATAGAGTTTCAGAATTTTTCAGGTTTTATAATATTTAGATACAGTTAATTTGATATCTTGGGAATGGGACCCAAATCTAAACACAAAATTCAATTATGTTTTATGTATACCTTATACACATAGTGTGAAGGTAATTTTATACAATGTTTTCAATGATTTTTTGCATGAAACAAAGTTTTGGCTAACTGCACAAGATCAGGTGTGGAATTTTCCACTTGGGAGCATGTTGGCACAAGTTTCGAATTTTGGAGCATTTTTGATTTTCTGGTTAGGGATGCTCAACCTGAACAAACACCTTCTCCTATTTGGCATGCTTTTTTTTTTTTTTTTTTTTTTTTTTTTTAAAGAGACATAGTCTCACTCTGTTGCCCTCAGTACAGTGCTGTGGTATCACAGCTCACAGCATCCTCCAGATCTTCGGTTTAGGCGATTCTCTTGTCTCAGCCTCCCGAGTAGCTGGGAATACAGGCGCCCGCCACAACACCCAGCTATTTTTTTGTTGCAGTTTGGCTGGGGCTGGGTTTGAACCTGCCACACTTGATATATGGGGCTGGCCTCCTACTCACTGAGCCACAGACGCCGCCCTTGGCATGCTTTTTTAAAAGTATAATTTATATAATTTAAAATGCCAAAGTCTAGAGTATCATAAAATCAGTTTATCAAGGCACAGACACAGGACATTCCTTCCACTCAATAACCTCTTCACAAAAGGAAGTGCTCATCTGATTTCTCTTACCATAGGTTAGTTTTGCCTAGTCTAGAATTTCATTTATATGGTTTCCTATAATATATACTTTTTGTGTACAACTTCTCTCCCTAAGCACAATATTTTTGAGATTCATCTAGTTGTGTGTTATCAGTATTCATTCTTTTTTATTACTGAGTAGTATTCCATGGTAGATTATAACAATTTGCCAATTCTTCTGTTGATACATATCTGGATTGTTTCCATTTTGTGGCTATCATAAGTAAAGCTGCTGTGAACATTCTTGTAGAGAAAGCATTCACCCTTTACAATTTATTAAATATTTTTTCTTTAATCATACTAAATTTCCAGTTTGTATGTTGCCTTCCAAGAAGTTTAGATATATAAAATCCAGGATTCATGCAAAAGGTAAATGATTTGCTTCCTAAAAGAAATTTTTACAAAAAAATTTCACACAATAGGATTCCATTAATAAATGATTCATATTACAAACAACTGCTTAGGAATACTAGTTAATCCTTTTACTCATTTAGAGTTTCATTTATGTGGATTTTCCCTCTTCCCTGCTTGCATGAACATATGTAATTGGCTTTACTGTAGTTATTTGTAGTTGCACTAGTAGAGACTTTCTCTTTTGGAGGAAGGAAAATATTTGATCAAATCCATTAGACTCTTAAATAACTGTGTGCCTTGAGTTTTGAACAGTATAAATACTCGTTGGGAATGGGGGCAGGTGACTGTTCTAAAAACAGGTATAATTTATAATAGTTAAAAAGTGTAATGGTAGAAAAAAAAGTATGTACAAAATGTCACATTGGGAGGGTGTGTAATAAGACTGTGGTGATCGTAAGTAAAAACAGTACTGCTAAACTCATCCACCCCAATGCCTGTGATGTTACTTTCTATAAATACTTCTCGAAACATGAGAGTTTTGATCCTGTTGCCAAAATAATGTGAGATCCTAGAAATTTTCTAATTATAAATGACAGTATTTAAATTTCATTCCACTGCCTCTTCTGCCCCCCGCCCCAGCACAAGTGACTCGATCACTACAAGTCACAGGATTGAATTAAAACATACATCATCTCTGCTTATTGTAGGGGAAGCTACGGCTGCTCTTCTTCTGGATAGCTGGTTTGTTTTTTTATTCCCAAGCAAGTTGCTCCTTCCTTTATTCTGTGTCTAAACAAATAATTCAAGTCACCTGCCAAAAGCTAGCCTAGTAGAAATGGAAGCTGCTTTTCTTAAATGGAACATAAAGTTTGTTTCTTTTTTTTCTTCTTCTTCTTCTTCTTTGTGTGTGTGTGTGTGTGTGTGTGTGTGTGTGTGTGTGTGTGTGTGTGTAGTTTTTTGGCTGGGGCTGGGTTTGAACCCCCCACCTCTGGCATATGGGGCTGGTGCCCTACTCCATTGAGCCACAGGTGTTGTACCATAAAGTTTGTTTCTTTAAGCCAGAAAGCTCTCTGTAGAAGAGGTAAAGAATTTGGAATTTGCTTCTGCGTCCCTTACTCAAAGACTCGTATGGTTACTCACTGAGCTGAGCAGTTTAATATTGTATGATGTATAAGCATGTAGAGAAAGTGTGATGATATTTTTCTTTAGTGTCGCTTCTGACAGAAGTGTTGAATTTTGGAGTGACAATAATTAAATGGTGTTATATGTAGGTAACAGCTCTGTCTTGCACATTTTAAAATTCAAATTCTCTACCTCTAGGTGGCAGCACCAGATACTTGTTTCCTGATTGACCTCAGCCTTACTGAGTTATGGTATAAGCATTAAAACTTAGAAGTCTACTGAAACTTTGAAATCAAAGTGCTATTACCAGTTTCATGAGGATTTGGAAAAGTTAAAAGCGTGTTTAATAAGTTTGGGGCGTGTTTAAGTCTGGATTTTCACCTTGTCAAAAAAAGATTCTAGTAGCAGTGGTCCTTATTTTGTAAACTTGGCATTATATGTTTTTTCTTAAAATGATTTTAGCCCTCTGTGACTTGCTTGTTGAACTTATTATAATTGCCCACCCAAGAAAATCACTTTTTAAATGATATTTTTTATTCGAGTAACTTATACAAGGATCATTATATACATAATATTTTAAGGTCATTACAGTGTCTTCTACCTTTATATTTTGAAAATTTGATGTTGAACTATGACCAAGAAAGTACTGAAATTGAAGCCCTTTCCCCTGAAAGAAATTCAACTTGTGAATAAATCTGAAGTAATTTAACTAGGCCAGTTGGCTTCGTTACTGCCATGGGAAGGTAAGAGTCGTTTGTGGAAATGGACATTTAGAGTAGACATTTCCTAAGGCCTGGTATTTTTTCACAAGTTTTAGTGTTGGGCATTTCTCCATGAGAAGTAAGGACAGCCTATATTCACTTTTGGCTTACTTAGCAGGCAGGCTGCCCTGGGCCAGTGTGTGCAGTTTTATGCAGTCCAGTTTTCCAAGTGAGCCATAGCTGGTGGGGAAGGGTAGAGAGCAGCCCCTCATGGTTCCTTTTTACAGCCTGGCCAATTTTGTGTATGTGCAAAGTGGCATTGTTTTGTTGCTTGATTTTTGGAGTGTGAAAGAAGCTTTAGAAAAATCTTGCTTGTTTTTTTTTTTCTTACTTTTTCATGAGTATTGGCCTAGGAAATGAATAATCCTACAGCCAGAGAAAAGGTGAAGCTGCTTTTTCGTAATTGCAAATAAAGTAAGACATTATGTGAATAAAGTTGGATTTACAACTAGAGTTTAATGAATTAGCAACAGTTACCCTTCACTACAGAGAAGAAGTGGCCTCATTTACAAGCATAGTCTTTCTCATTCATTTCCTCATCCTCCCTTATCTTTAAAAGTGAGGGTATATATTCCCACAGACTAATTTTCTGTTTCTCTTAGGGGTTGGGTGACTTGAAAAAGAAAAATGTATAGTGAGTCATGGAGCCAAATGACCTGCATTACATTAATTTATGTCAGTAATGAAGAACAGTTTTTCAAATTGTTCTGTGTCTTCTTTGTTTTTATTATATGCTATAACTTTAGGAAATACTTTAATTCCTACGAAGAGTATCCATTAAACTTCACATCCAGCGTGAACATATGTCACATTTTTCTATGTTTTTTTAAATGTATAATCTTGAGTGAACATATCGTCTGCATTAAATGATGTTCATTCACTGTTTTCATTCAAATGACATTTATTGAATACTTGCCACACAATATGCACCACTGAATTCAATTTGTCCTACATTATCCAACTTAAACTTCATTTATGATCAGTGATACTACCTCCATTTTGTAGGTGAGAAAACTGAGACTTTGTATTTCATTCTTTGTTTGGTACCTTTCCACTGTGCAAGAGTCTGCCCCAAGTATTCTATAATTACTAGATGTCACCTGACACCTGACCAAATAAGATTTAGGATTTTGCCACTGAATTCTGAATACATCTATTAGACTGTGTACCTGTGTGGCTGTTGATAGATTTAAAACAACTTTTGGTATATGTGAACTCTTTGCTGAATGACAGTTTTATATTACTTATTTACCATTGTACTAAACTATAGTCTTTTTCCTTAGATTTCTAAAAGTTTAGACTTTTAGGGATTGTTAAGGGATGCTTTCAAGAAAATGTTGTAAAGTGTATTATAATTATCTTTAAGTATAAATTCAAATAGTAAATTTTGATAGATATGTTTTGACCAAGGATAAATTAAATTGGTTGGCCTAAAAATGTTTCTTCTCTTCAAATAGTTTGTGAAAATAAAATATACATCGATTGATTTCCTATGTTGTTTCTATTAAAATATGGAAAGTACATTCGGTTTCAGGATCGTCAGGGACATTTCCGCCTATAGAATCTGTAGATCCATTGTTTTTGCACATATTGTAAATTTCTGAATTTTGAACACCCCAAAAATCCTGTTGCCTTTTTGTCTCAAATGCTTCTACTGAATTTTAACCACTGAATTAGATTGCAACCTACATGCTGTTAACTACTGAGCCAAGATGAAATCGACCACTGCATTGAAATCAGGGTTAGCAGTTGTATCTGCACTTAAAGGAGTTGTAATGGCAGTGAGCCTGTTTTCGTTAATGGAATTTTATTCTCAGTTTTAATAGCAATGCTTTGATTTTAAGAGCATTTCCTAATAACAAAATACATTTATTTTAGGTTTTTCACTGTAACTTTAAGAAAATAATAAAAACATCCATATAGAAGTAAGTTGTTTCTAAGCCCAAATGTCCAGTGGCATATTTCTTTGTCATGTTGCTACAGTTACGTGTTTTATTTATGAACTAATGTCTTATAAAAGCAAAGTCATTTGTACCTGTGATCTTGAGTTCAAATAGTTGTGTATGTCTGTGCATGAATTTAAAATCATTTGTGTGTGTGTCAATGTTTTTCTTCTTTGGAGTATTTCTTGGATAAATACTTGCCTAAATTTGTTTTTTTTCTTTTACATTAATAGGACTTGACCCCACCCAATTTAAAGTTCATGATTATCATAAAGATGAAGAGAATGATGCTCTACTTGGCGGCCCAGCACAGCTCACTGATGAAGAGAAATACAGGGATTGTGAAAGATTCAAATGTCCATGCCCTACATGTGGAACCGAGAATATTTATGATAATGTCTTTGATGGTTTGGTTAGTTGTTTCTTTTATTTTGTGAGTGAATTAGTGTAAAGGTCTTCCTCCCCCATTATACAGAATATAAAAAAGGGAAGAAAAGTGTTCACACGTTGCTTTCGTGTATTTAAAGACTTTTAGCATCACATAAATTCTGCCTTCATAGTTTATTTCTGCTTGAAAACTCTTAATTAAATGTGCTTGAATATTGTTTTTGGCCTCCTACAGTGTGTAATCTTGGCTTTTAAATGGAATCTCTTAAAAATTCTAAATTATCTAAAAGTATTTTTATTGTATTTCCTTAATTAGTAACCTGTATTTTACTCCCAACCCATATTTATTAAGATGTACAGCAATATTTTCCTTTATCTTAAATCAAGTTAATGGGAACTAAGTGTTTTGGGAAAGTTTTTGTTTATCTTTACACATCCCACTTACCTCCTTTTTGACAAAGGTACTCTTATTATCTTTTCTGCTGTCTTTACATATCAGACATTTAAAAAGTCACAGAGAGACATTCCTCTCAAAAAGTACTGCCAAAAAAAGTATCATTGACCTTGGCTCAGAATTTGAAACTTGGCAAATTTACTTGATTCCACTGCAGTGTTATGCATATACTAGCCATTGGCAAACGAGGAGGCAGCAGAACTGTGTAAAACCTTGAAACTGAAGGAAAAGACATCCTTTATCTAAATTAAAAGTAATTATTTTAAGTTAATTTGGACAAACAGCAGATGTTTTGCATTTTTTTGAATCAAAACAAAGCAGTCTTTGGAAGCAAGTGCAAGGAAGAGGCAGACACAGATCAGCAATACTTGCTAAATCCTTGAGTTTTGCTTCATTACAGCTGTAAATAAGATAGTTAATTGCATGGAGGCTTGACGACTTGCAGATGGGCTAACTGTGGAAGAGCCGATGTCAAGCTCTAAAATCTCTTCCACCTGGAATTGCTGAGCGTGGCGGGTAGGGTTATGTACCAGATTGGAGCAGGAAACCAAGATGTTTAAGTATAAAGAAGGAAAACAAATGCTCCAGAAACCCCAACAGTTTTCCTATATATTATATTTGCTTTGTCTTTGTTTAAAAGAAAACATAACAAAATGTTTTCTCTAGCTACTAATAGTTAATTCTTTTCAAATTTCTACTTCTTTTGCCTCTTTCCCTCTATACATTTATTTTTTGAGGAAAATTTGCAGAAATTTTAGATTTGCTAAGCTGACAATAAGTAATACTCCTTTTGTGGTGCAATGCTTTTAATTTTTAGGCTTTATTCTTAAAATTAAATTGATGAAAGCAAACCTACGTCATGAAAGCTCTTCAAGTTTGGAAGGAATAAATGCAAATTTAAAATTTTCATCAATATCTCTAAGAAGGATATTTATTTCCAGTAATATCACTGGTATTTACAGAGGGAAAATTATTTTATCCAGAAAGTCTGTCATGTGTTGAATATAAAACAGTAATTTCAAGGTATTTTCTATGACTTTGTACTCCATTATGATGATGGCAAAAGAGTGGAAGGTATGCATGACTAAGAGTTTGGGGGAAGAAAGTGAGAAAATAGGGTTTAAAACACACCAATAAAAAGAATGAAAAATGTTCAGCACCAGGACCTCATGTAAGTTTTTAAGCCCCAAAACCCTTTTATAACCTTGTAATAACATTTTGTGTACTTGTCTGCCCTGACTTCTGTAGGGGACAGAGATGGAACCCAGCTTGTATCGTTGCAGTAACATTGATTGTAAGGCTTCACCTCTGACCTTTACAGTACAACTGAGCAACAAACTGATCATGGACATTAGACGCTTCATTAAAAAGTACTATGATGTAAGTATCCGTAATGAGGTGTGTTTTTTTGTTTTTTTGGTTTTTTGGGTTTTTTTTGTACACAACTTACCAAGGTTTGGTACGTGTTTGATTTCTTTTTATGACGCTATAGAATTTTGAAAAATCTTTGGAGAAAATTTCTGTGAAATGCTGTTAATACAAATATGATAAAAGTGTGTAATTTTGGCATATTAGCATGACAAATGATTTGATTTTTATCTCTGGCATTATACTGAGCAAAATTTTAAATAATGAAAATTTTGCTTTCAAGAAAAAATGCAGAAGTATTTTAGTGTGTTGTTACCTAAATATGACTAAATTAAATATCACTCAGGTCTTTCTACAGAGGAGGGGAAAAAAATCAATATTGTCTACCTTCAGCAAGGAGAGCCATAAAATCATATTGTGGTGATTTTAATAAACTGCCCACTAGCTAATACTTTATGTTTATGTATCAGTCTGAACTACTCCATAGCCTAGTTTTTGAAGGAATCAAAATAAACATCTTTTAAATTTAAATGCAGTTTGACTGGTATTTTAAAGAGAATGTCTAATTTTTATAAGTATATAGTAAAAATGCCAGAAGAGTGAGTAATTTTTCTTCATTAGAAAGAAAGCTTTTATTTGAAGTTTTTGTTTTTAACATATGAATGAGGTTTTTTCTCTTCAAAAATTAAAATAAAAAGTTTTAAAAATCCACATTTCCCATTTGATTTTTCTTAGTGTTTCATTATCTCATTTGTCATCTGAACAAATTTTCTGTTACTTGAAAGTTCAGTGGGACCTCTTTTAAGAAACTATATTGGCAAGACATTTCTTTAAAAAAAAGGCTAAGGTTCTATTAAGTAAGGCCTATGAAGTGTCTCAATATCATTCTATACTTTCTCCTTAAATATTAGTTAATATATATATATATAATATGGCATTTTCTTCTTTAAAATAAAACTCATTATATGAGAAGTAATTGTTAAATTATTAGGATAAAGAATGAAATGCAGGAGTTCTGATAGTATGATTCTGGCATAGAATATATTTGTCAAAAAAGAAAGTTTGTGTAAAGATTTTTCAAAAGTAATTATTATGAGTCCACTTTGGGAAAATTTGAAACATTTTAGTGAATAATCCTGTGCTACACTTAATGAACAGTTGGATGGGAATAAAGGTTATCGGTGGGGTCACATTCCACAGTAGATGAAGCATTCAGCACATGAAATGTTAGGCCTTTATTTAGCATGAAGAGCCCAAATCAAAACTATTCAGCTCCTCGTTTATAGGCCTCATTGAGCAGAGTTTGGTTCTTGACTCTTGGGAAATTTCTGAGTTTTCTTTCTGTGTTTAGTCTATCAAAATGTTCACCATGGAAATGTTAATACTAGAAGAAACTCATCAATTTCTTTCTATAAGAAGAAACCGTCTGTTTTGATTAAGTTCAAAATACATAGAAAAATGATCTTCTGTATAGTTAGAAATATGCCCTAACTGAAAGATTGATTTCTAACCTAATTGTGTGTATGTATGTTGTGGTGGTGGTAGTGGGGGTGGTTGTGTAAGTGTTTTTCAAGCTAAATAAAATATTTAACACAGGATATCTAGAGCATTTGCTTTACTTGTCTTGTCTACCAGCCATCTCACTAACAACAAATAACAGTTTTTCTATAGTTAACTACCCACTCAATTTGACTTTTCTAAGGGATTTCTAATCTAAATAGGCAGATGTCACTCCTGAGGTTGAATATTGACATGACTGTTGTCCAAATTAGGAACTTCTTTACTTTTGGATTTTAATCATATATGATTGGATAGGAGAGAAAGAAATCCAGTATTTGTTCTTTTCATGGCCCCAAGTTGAAAAATGTTTCAGATATTTCCAAGAAAAATCAGAGCTTTTGTACAAAGTGTTCATACACCTCTAGGTTCTGCTACGTTGGTGACCATCCTGTTTCATCCTAGAGGGACAAGGCATTGCATTTCTTTTGTTGTGCCTCAAGTAATACTGATGACAGTTCAGTGTGGTATATCATAGTGCTGGTAATCCAACTGGAGACTAACACACCTAACTAGAGGCAAAGATATTGATAGTACATACTGAGGTTAAGTGACTGTTTTCTAAAGCTAATTACCAAAATCATTTTCTCCTAATTTGCAACTTAAAAAATACTGCCCACTGGACATAAAACTTGTTTGTGGACTGAGGACAACAATCTAATCTTTATTTTACTTCAGGGGAAGTTAACCTGCAGAAGAAGAGGCATCTCTTTAGGGCAAGAACATTAGGAAGATGAATAGAACATGGTACTTCAGTGATCCTCAACCTTTTTGGCACCAGGGACTGGTTTCATGGAAGACATATTTTTCAGGGGTGAGGGTAGTATGGTTTTGGGACGATTCAAGTACATTTCATCTCCACTCCAGATGATTAGGCATTACATTCTCATAAGCAGCACACAACCTAGATCCCTGTATGTGCAGTTTACAGTAGGATTGTGCTCCTGTGAGAATCTAATGTGCAACTGATCTGACAGGAGGAGCAGCTCAGGCAGTGATGCCAGGGTGGGGGGTGGCTTTAGATACAGATGGAGCTTCCAGGCCACTCACCTCTTGTGTGCGGCTGTCAGGAGTTGGGGACTGCAGTGGTACTTGACCAAACACTATAACCTGCCAAGGAACATAGTTCTATATCACTAAGAAATCAGATTGTCAAGTAAAAAGGGACAAAATTTTGGGATAACAAAGTATACTTTTTAAAAATTGTTTCAGATTAATTGAGGATACAAAGTATTAGGTTACAATGTTTGCATTTGTTAGGTAAAGTTCCTCTTATAATTGTGTCCCACCCTCAAAAGGTG
>CAUYPK010017380.1:20000-67500 GCA_963574355.1 Loris lydekkerianus
GATATACAGGATTCCCAGATTGACACAAAATACCACAATATTTTAAGGTCATGAAAGCATTGACAAATAAAGGTCTTTGTTACTCTTCCCTCTATATTTTACATCACTGATTGCTATGCATTTCAATGTATGCCTCAGTAGCTGTAATTTTTTTTCTCCCTAATCCCCCCCCCAACTTAGTAGCCATAATTTATTTTCTCCCCAAACCAAGTATTAGGCAAAGAGGCACTGACCAGAAATATAATGCAAAATGGCACCCTGCCTGAATGAACTTTCATTGTCCTGACAGAAGAATTTATCTCTGACTACATAATGTTGCAAAGAAAGAGGATGTCAAGCTTTGTTACTGTCTCCGTTCCTACTTTCTTGTATGAGGCATGACAATTAAGTTCAGGAACTCATCCTAGAAAAGATGCTATATAATTCATGGCTGCATATCCCTGTGATCACTGTCAAAGTATTCCTCTGGGGAAGCTATGCACCTTCACCAGCACCTAGTCCACCATTCAAAGCAATTTTGGAACTCTTTTTCTGGAATGACCACAGCGGTCATCATATGACACCCAAAAACATAGCAGCAACAATAATGAACCCATTCAGCAAGACAATACCACATATCAACGTGTGCATAGCTGTGAGCCCCTGAAACACCAAAATTACAAAACCTTACTGAGTTGTTTGTACAGTGCGGCCAATATAAGCGCACAGTGACAAGTTTGCGAACTTAATTGTCAGACCTTGTGCAACACCAACTCTGATGGTCATTCTAGAAAAAGAGTTCCAAAACTACTTTGAACTAGGGGGGGCTAGGCGCTGGCATCAGTGCATAGTTTCCCAAGGGGAGTACTTCGAAGGTGTCCATAGTGATATTCACTAAGGAGGTACGTAGCACTTTTTCTAGGATGAGTTGGCAAACTTAATTGTCAGACCTCACAATTTTTTCTTTTGTTTTTTAGTATATCAATTGGGGTGTAAACCATGTTTTTAATCTCGTTGGGGCCTACTTTTATGAGGAATTTTAAAAATGTCCAATGTGCGTTGCCTCACGATACAGTTTCGTGTGCACGGATATGAAGAGGAGCAAATATCCTGTGGTGCCAAGCCTTGGCTTGATGGCTGTCAGTTCCTCTGGAAGAGGCTACACATCAGGAAGTGGAGTGGGATGTTTTGGAGTGTGTGAGGAATCCATACTAAGCTTTTTTTTTTTTTCCAAACTTTACAAATTAAAAACAAAAACTCGTTTATTTTGAAATGGATATGCATGCCTCAAAGACAAAATTAATAACCACTAAGCACAATGTTATTAAGCCAGAGATTGAATTATTAAGCCTTAGCTGCCTTGTGAAATACTGGTTAAAATATCTGCTCCACAAAAATACACACTCATATAGCGAGCACCATCCCTGGTGCCCAACAGTGCTTAAAGAAGGATAATTTCATTAAGAAAGCACAAAACTAGTTTAATAAAATTAATCTGAGAAATTAGAGAGGGAGCAGCCTCCCACTCTATTTCTTCTGTGCCCACTAAACCACTAACGGCATATTGTGCAGGTAGATCTGTGAGTTTTGGTGTTCAGCATCTCTCTACTATTCTACTGCAAATATTCAATGTTCAATAACCCTCAAAATTTCTCATTTCTTACCTGTGGTGATGTGAGCTGATAGTTTTTAGGTTACAGGTTGCAATATGCAGTAGCATCACCAGTACATTAGTTCTAAATAGTTTAAACTCTAAGCACTTTGGAATTGTTGTTTATTTTTGTGCTTCTGCATTTATATTTAGACATTTAAAAAGAATAAATTTGGTTTCTTTTTTGTAAAGACTCTTTAACAGCATAATTACAAGTGGGACAAAAGGCATGCAAAGAAGCAATAGATACCCATCCCACCCATTCAGCATCACAGGCAGCCCAATCCATGCTGCCCAACAGTGCTTGAAGAAAGGTAATTTCTTTAGGAATCATTAGACCTCATCCTAAATCTTATTAAAACAAAACAAAAAGAACACATTGAGAATTAATATTTCATTTTGCTTCACACCATTTGATCAGGAAGCCAAGTATAGGCACAAGGGACACCAATTGCATTTTTTAAATGTAGCATTCTTACACAAAGGTCCATTGGTGGAGGGTTGGTATGTTTTTAATAGTGAATGGCTGATTTTTCATGTCAGTCAAGCTAATTTTGAGTTAGGTATAATGTTTTACTGCTATGCTGTGATGTGTTCTCACAGATAAACTAAGGAAACAAGGGGTTTGGTGATGGTTGGAGTAGAATCTCGTAAGTATATTTATTATTGTACAGATTTAAGTGAATAACAAGTCAAATGTGGTCCCCTACAACATGCCAGTTATGTATTGTATTCAAGAAGCTTATAATGGTATAATATTAGCTGTTATAAAGGAGTTTAATAAGCAAATAGGATTAGATGCAGCTTTTAATGCTACCTCACATTTATCCTTGGTAGAATAACCAACATTTGCCTGTATCTTCTATATTTATCAGAACACCTCTTTGCCTTTGCTATCATTTAATCATGCAATGAGGGCAGAGTAAAATATTGGTTAAAATATCTGCGCCACAAAAATACACACATTTAGCATTGCAAGCACGGGACCTGTTTTGGAAGGCTCAGAACTAGAGTATGATCCTGGGGAACTAACATGGGACCCACAGCAAATTTTGAGGTGCCTAGACCACAGAGAATAGTGTTGTCTATTGAGGACTGACCCCAGAGCCACCAGTGAGATCTGAGCTTGAGCCATAGTCTCTCCCTTACCCATATCATTCCCCACATGTTGAGACCTACCTTTCTGAGAGGTAGAAGCAGTTATAGCCACAGCCTTTGCTTTGCTTTTCCCTGAATTCTGAAAGCTTAAGACTGGATTACATTAATTATCAGATCAGCCACTGCTAGCCTCACAATCTCTGGTTTTGTATTCAGACCTCTAGGTTAGTGTCTGTCTAGTCTCTTACAACTTTGTGCTTTGAGCTAGTTACTGAACTTCTCCAACCCACAGTTTCCTAGGCTATGAAATGATGATAGTAAGTAATAGTACCTGCTCCATAAGGTTTTAATTCTGACTGTGTGAGATAAAGCATTTGAAGTGCTAAGACGGTGCATAGAGAGAGCTCATTGTTAATGCTCATTGTTCTAGTCTGAGACATGGTGAATGAACATGGCTTGGCTGTGTTCCTTTCCTTTATGTTTGTGCTCAGAACTGTGGGAGATTCAGAGCTGGGCCAAGGCCTTGCTGCCCCTGTCTTTCTGAGATGTCCATCTGGAAGCTTTCGTCATTGCTGCTGTCCCTCTCCCATCCATTCAGAGTAGTAGCAATACTGTGTGCTATGCTTCCTCTTGGCCCCCTCTGTTCTGTTTGCTAATATGGGAGTTTCCTTTTCAATGTTGGTCAGTAGAGTCCCAAAGTCATCCTTGAGGAAGGACACTAGGCTATAATTCCTTCAAGGTCCTGGGCCCAGTATCCTAGTAGGTACTCAGTAAACTTTATTGAATAAGTTCACAGTATCCTTAGAGGTCTGTGTTATCTAATTGATTCTCCCAGGTCATACATTAGCAGCAGCAAGACTATGAGCAGACTTGGTGATCCTAGTCCAGAATTCTGCTTACACTAGGTAGGAAGTCAGCTGGTTTTGGATATCAAGTTGTTAAACAAATTCACTGTCATCACTCTTACAGTAGGATGGATCAAGAGTCCTGGACATTAGCATTACAAGCTAGGCCAGGTCATGAGGCTGACTGGGGCATGAGTCCAGAAGATTGATTATAGCCATCCGACAATGGACTAGCTCAGCCATTGAAGGGAAACACATGTCTTGAACCTGGGGTTTCAGGAATTTCTGATAGCAGTTTGCCTCCTCTGAAGGAAAAATTGCAGGCTTTTTGAAATGCTGAGGAAATGCCTTAGGAGTTGTCAAATATCTGAAAACAAGTGGGTAAAAACAGAAAACTACTTGTACCAAAACAGTGGAATTCCTTTCTTCAGTTTGATTTCTCTAACCTTGTGTTTTCAGGAAAAACTCAACTTCAGGTCTAACTCCAGTCATCTAGAGCTACTATCATGTAGTAGAGTAAGAAATTGAACCAGAAGAGATTTCATTTAACCTTTCAAAAGTGAGATTTTCACACTATTGACCTTCTTGACTTCAAGGAGCAAAACCGAACTATCAGTTCTCTGTTGCCTGTGTCAACAAGAGATGGGAGGAAAGCACCACAGGCAATGGCTGTCTTTCATATTTGCTTTGCCCAGAGAGGGTACATTATGGTTCACATGTGGAAATCAGCCCTTTGCAGATAGCCACAGATAGGAATTTCCAGATGGTCCTGGGTAGCTTAGTGTTGCCTGTAAACAGAATGACCATATTTCTGTTCAGGAGGAGGTTAATTCCATGGCCTTTCCAAGGCACCATAGAAAAATTCTCAAAGCCTGGATTCCAAAAATACTACTGATAAAAATTAGAGTGCTGGTCTTTTTTTAAGTGATAGATGTTGGGGCTTTTTGTGCTTGGCATAAATCATGGCTCACTTTACCATATGCTTATACCAACATGTATAGCACGTTGGCCTGAGCTTGCTTTTGAAAAGCAGTATGTAACTTTTTCTTTTTTTAACGTATAACTTTTGTTCAAAACTCGTCTGACTCTTGGTACTCCCTCCAATTATTTTGTTTTTGCTATGCTACAGAATATAATTCTTAGGGTAGGTGGTTTTGTGAGGTCCATCACTCAGCTTGCTTCCTGAAAAGTCTCTAGTCTCATTCAGGCTGCACAGGTGCAGGGTTTCTTGAGTAGATCTTAGTGCTGCTGGGAACCTAGATGATTTCCCAGCCTAGCTCTCAGGAGTCTAGCCTAACAGGGCTTCAGTCTCTATCTACCAGCAAAGAATGTTCAAGAATCTTGTCAAGAAGTGGCAGGAAAAAAACAAAACTGCCCGAGATTTACATCTGTATGTATACTAAGGATTTAGAAGCCATATGGATGAAGTCACAGCTAATCTTCCCTCAATTCCAGCTTTCCATCTAAGGGTGTTCATGAGCCATTTCTTTTAGGAATTGATCAATAAAAAAAGATCAAAGGAAAGCCCAGTTCAAAAGAGACCTGTTTAAAATTTCCCAGCAACATGGATTCTGGTGCTGATGAGTGTGTGCAGTGATATAGCACAGTGGTTCTCAAACCTTTTGTTTATGAGACTCTGTACATTAAAATTACTGAGAATGCTGAAGAGTTTTATTTGACGTATCTGTATTAATATTGATTATAAATTAAAACTGAGACAGTTCCAAAGTAGTAATCCATTTATAAGTAACAACAAACCCATTATATAAGAAAATAACATTTTGATGAAAAATAACTGTATATTCCAAACAAAATAATTTAGTAAGAACAGTGGCATTATTTTACACTTTGGCAAATCTCTTTAATGTCTGGCTTCAAGACAGCTGGATTTTCATATCTGTTTCTGCATTCCATCTATTGTGATGTTGTTCTGGTGGGAGTGTGTGAAGAAAATTTGGCTTTACACAGGTAATGTAGTTAGAAAAGAAAGATTTTCAATAGCTTTTTCCATTAATTGTGATTCTTCTTTTTTTATCACTATACCAAACCTTATAATCTGGTAGTTTCTTAAAGATTATTTGTAATGGGAAATCTAAAATCACATCAATAAACTTTTTGTACTCTGGTACTTAAAATCCGTGGCTCTGTCTTACACTTTGAGTGAATCGTTTACCCATGCATCGTACATTAGTCATTTAGAAAATATTGGTTTACTGGCTTAAGATTTCCTAAATGTTGACACATTTCATTATACAATTTTTAAAAATCATATTTGTTCATATTGCCACCAGTAGCATCAAAAAAAGTCTTTAAATATTGGGAAACTGCTGAGCTCATGATGATGGATACAAATCTTCCAGTGAAAACTCATTGAAAGCTGGAATTTAACTATTGGTAAAAAATACTGTCAGTTGATTTTTCTTGGAGTGACAGGCTCAATTGGTTTATTTTTGAGAAAATATCTGCTAGATACCAGGTCTGAATAACCGTAGTTTGTCTATCAGTTATTCTTTCAAGTAAAAATGTTGTTCTTTAAACAAAGTGGTTTGTTTAGCTCATAACTTAGTTGTACAAGTGCTTTTCCTGGAGACAACATCTACACTTCAGCACATGTTAATAAAAAGATGTTAATGAAGGTTTGAGATGTAATAAAGTTTTACTCTCATCAAGGGCATTCTTAGTAAAACTGGCTTAGTTATCCATTTGTACTGTGAGTGCTTGATGGTGAGGAGTATAGTGATGAACAGTACAGTTTGGGGCCACTGCTTTGATTGATGCAAATGTGCCAGGAGTTTTACCCATCACTGATTTTGTACCATCAGAGCAAATGTCAACACAATGGAAAAAGACCAATAATGTCTTAATAATATTATAAAAATTGTTTTGACTTTGTGCACCCCAGAAGTTTTACTTTCAGCTTTAGCAATTTATCCTAAAGAAATATACCCTAAAACTTATGTGCAAGAATATACATTGATGAATTATTGTTTATAATATGAAAAAGTAGGTATAAATGATTATTAAATAAATTATGCTATCTTTGTGGAAATGGGTATTATGTGGCAAATTAAAACAATATTTTTTATAGTATATTATAGAAAAAAATTGTATGAGAATAAAGACACAAGAAAATGTGAGAAAATGTTAAGGAAGGAGAAGAGGAAACAAATTAATATATAAGGAATGATTCAATTATGTGGTAAAGATGTTAAGTGTATATTAGATGCGTGTAAACAAATAATTACAAAAATGAGTACCAAAATGTTAACAGTAATTAGGTGGTACGAATATGAGTGATTTTAATTTGTCTTTATACTTATGTTGTTTAAGTGTTCTATAAGGAGTATATATTCCTTTTTTTACGTGGGGAGGCTGTTGGTTAGATTTTGAAAGTTTATTTTTACATTTACATACAATAAAATTTGGGTGTGCAGTGTTGACAAATGCATAGAATTGTGTAACTACTACCACAGTCAAGATGAAAGAACAGGGTCATGCTTTCTGGCATTATCTCTAAGACCCACCATGTCAAATATGCTGCCAAGCCCAAAGATGTACAGAATGGAACTTCATGATGTGTGTGTTTCTTTGCTTGGCAAGGAGTGTGTAGATACTTGACCTGTGAATATAAAATGGAATTCCAAGGACAATTCTCCCAAAGAATGTTCAAGAAAAATTCTAACATTTCTACCGGATCTTCATCACAAGAGAAGTTTTAGCTTTGAGGATTTGGGAAAGAAAACTAAGTCATATCTTTAATTTATTACTTCCTTCCAATAAGTCATAGAGAAAAGCCCAACACCAGGTGCTGGGGTTCCAGCACTCAAGTAATTACAGACATTCCTCCGTATACTTGGGTGGAGATTGGTCCCAGGACCCACGTGCATACCATGATCGGCACATTTTCAAGTCCTGCAGTAGGGCGTGTGAAACGCTTGGGTAGGAAAAGTTAGCACTCTATATATTTGGATTTCACATCCTCTGCATATTGGTCCACATTTGATCAAAAAAAAAAAAATCTATATATAAGTGGAAGCACACAATTCAAACCCATGTTGTTCAAGGGTCAACTGTTTATTCACTACTCCTGCATTCTAGAAATTAGATCTAGGCATTAAGCCACTTAGAAGGGTAACTTAACTTTCCTTTATGCAAATGTCTATCCATTTTAACCTACCCAAGTCTATAGTGGAGTTTATTCTTATTTAAATTCTAGCACATGTATAGATAGATTCACGAACCCACCACTACAATCAAGATATGAAACAGTCCCTAAAAAACTCTCCCGTGCTCCTTTATAATCACACTCTCCTTCCTAACTCTGTCAACTGTGATCTGTTCTCATCACTAGAGATTTGTCTCTTCGAGAATGTCATATAAATGGAATCATAATATGCAGCTTTCGAGACTATCTTCTTTCAGTTTGTTCCTTTTATTGTAGAGTATATTCCATCATATGGACCTATCAGTTTGTTTGATAGGATTTTTGGGTTTACAGCATAGGGCAATTATGAATTCATGTGCTATAAACATTTGCGTACAGGGTTTTGTGAGAGTGTAAGTTCTCATTTCTCTAGAGCAGTGGTTCTCAAGCTTCCTAATGCTGCATCCCTTTAATACATTTCCTCATGTTGTAGTGACCCCCAACCATAAAATTATTTTCGTTGCTACTTCATAACTAATTTTGCTACTGTTATGAATCATGATGTAAATATCTGATATGCAGGATGTATTTTCATTGTTACAAAGGGGTCATGACCCACAGGTTGAGAACTGCTGCTCTAGAATGAATATCCAGGAGTAAGGTTACTGGCTCATATGATATGTTTCACCTTTTAAGATAATTGCCAAACTATTTTTCAGGTGACAGTGCCATTTTTCATTCTCATCAGCAGCACATGAGAGTTCCAATTACTGGTCATTCCCATTGGCACTTGGTATTGGTCCTTTTTATTTTAGCCATTTTAATAGGTATGGAATGATACCTCATCATGGTTTTAATTTGCATTTCCCTGATGACTAGTGATGTTGAACATTTTTTCTTATTTCCACCTCATATCCTCTTTGGTGAAGGGTCCCAAGTTTTCCCCCATTTTTTTATTTGGATTGTTTGTTGTTTCACTGTTGAATTTTGAGAGTATTTTGTGAGTCTTTTTCTGGGTTCTTGTTTTTTTCCATTGATCTTTCTGTTTATCCCTTTGCGAGGCCCACAGTTTTGATTACTGTAGCTTTATAGTCTTATATATGTGATTCCTCCAGTTTATTTTCAAAAATGTTTTCATTATTCTACTCCTTTTTCTGTTCCATATAAAGTTTAGAGTCAGCTTTTTATCAACAAAGAAAATCATGCTAGGATTTTTATCGGAATTGTGTTAAGTCTGTATCACTTTGGGGAGAATTGACATCGTTATTCATTATTATGTCAAGTTTTCCAATCTATGAACACAGTATGTCTCTTCATTTATTTAGGTCCTCTCTTTTTTTCATTGCATTTTATAGTTTTCAGAATACAAGTCTTCTGAATGTTTTGTTAGATTTATATCTAAAAAGTACATTTTGGGAGGAGCTATAGTTTTGTTTTAAATTTTGGTTTCAAATTGTATTCCCCAGTATATAGAAATGCAACTATGTAATTTTTTGTTCTGATATTTCTATAGTTCAGCAAGTTACAGATAAATCATTTGGTTCTCAAAAGATTACTAAGAACCCATGAAATGTTAAAAATAACCTATATAATATACAGTCCTTAAAATTAATTTTGCTGTTGGGTGCAGTAGTTCATGCCTATAATCCCAGCACTTTGGGAGGCTGAGATGGGAGGATTACTTGAGGCTGGGAGTTGGGCACCAACTTGGATAACATAGCGAGACTTTGTCTCTAAAAAAGTTTTTGTGTTTTGTTTTGTTTTCTTTTCTTTTTGAGACAGACTCTCACTATATCACTCTAGAATGTGCTGTCATAGCTCACAGCAACCTTAAACTCTTGAGCTCAAGCAATTCTCTTGCCTCTGCCTCCCAAGTAGCTGGGACTACAGGTGCCCGCCATAACACCTGGCTATTTTTTTTGTTGCAGTTGTCATTATTGTTTAGCAGGCCCAGGCCAGGTTTGAACCCGCCTGCCTCAGTGTATGTGACCGGCGCCCTAACCACTGATTTCAGAGCCTAAAAAAAAATTTTTTTTTTTTTTTTTTTATATGAAACAGAGCCTCAAGCTGTTGCCCTGGGTAGAGTGTGTGGCATCACAGCTCACAGCAACCTTCAATTCCTGGGCTCAAGTGATTCTCCTGCCTCTGCCTCCCAAGTAGCTGGGACTACAGGCACCTGCCATAAGGCCAGGCTATTTTTTGGTTGCAGCCATCATTGTTGTTTGGCGGGCCCGGGCTGGATTCGAACCTGCCAGCTCTGGTGTATGTGGCTGGCACCTTAGCTGCTTGAGTCATAGGTGCCAAGCCTAAAAAAGTTTTTTTAAAAATGTATTTTATAAATCAATATTTATTGGCTCAAATATTTGGCCACATAATACTGCCAAGTATTAAAAACATCATCTTATATAATGTAATGTCACTTTTGTAAAAGTCAAAGATTTATAGCAATATTTATATGTTTATATGCCTAGAGAGATTTCTAAAAGGATATTTAACATATAGCAAAAATCATATCTGAGTGGTGAAAGTTATAGGTGATTTTTATGTTTTCTATATTGCTTTTCTTTATTTAAATATTTCACAAATAAGCATACATTATTTATTTTTTTCAAAACAAGCTGCTTAAAAAAGGAAAAATAAAACAGTGAACTTTAATATTATACTTACCAGCAAGTAAAGATAATGTACACTCCAGTCCTGTTTGGGAATTAAGTACCTGCATCCTAGAAATCTTGATATTGCCCCAGGCAACCATTTACTCTATCAATGCTGCATTTGGAATTTTTCTTCATTCCAGTATTTCTTTTTTATCACATGCTTGTCTCTTTACCAGGCAAAGACAGCAGATCTGAATATTGACTGCATGGTAGAATCATCTAGGTGGGTTTTTAGAAAGAATATCTAATAACTTAGCCCACCCTGGTACACTAGATAACTTCTAGGGGTGGGGCCAGGGGATCAGTATTTTTCAAAATTCACCAGGTAATTACTAAATCCTTCAAAAAATCTATGTGAATGAATTCTAATGTAATGTGAAGAATCAATGAGTATTTTAACATGTGATTTGCATGAATTATATATGAGAACATGAAATAACAGTTATATATACTTTTACATTTATATCAAGTTGATCATATACTTAAGAAGGGAATTAAATTTCTAAAATAAAATGAGTTCTCCATGTGACCAAAATGATTTTATGAGAACAGCCCATTGCATCTTTTTAAGTTTTAAACTTGTTTTAATGGGAATTTACCATTTTTATTAAGTCTTTGGATATATTGCTGACACTTGACAAATGGCATATAATTAGCATTGCTCAAATTTGTCTCTTCTCTGTTGTGGATGTGATTATATAAACCGAGGTGAGGAATATTTGTGTATAGAAATGTCATCTTCCCTGTATCTCTTCTAGGAGACCTATATAATTTTATGATACTATCTGATCTTGAGTATACTGAGGAATTAATAGTCTTTGTAGTCTTTTAGTGTAATTCTGAGATCATCAGTTCTGTCACCACCCTCCCAGGCCTTGACTGTGTTTCACCATAGTTTCTTTTGGACTAGTTCCAACTTCCAAACTGTGGCAAGTACCTAGTTTTGCACAACCCACCACTCCATGAACAGGATCTGAAAGTCAAAATGAGGCATTCCCTAGCTGCATTTCTCAGCATTCCTTGTAGTGATGAGATATCAGAAATGAGATTCTATAAATTCTTCCATACCCAGGAATTTGAATAAAAATGTAGGACTGTCCATCTTTTGGAATGTTTTGGCCTTCAGGGTTCCTATGGGAACTTTGAAACTCTTGTGAAGAAGTTTTACTTAGCTACCTGTCTATAGGAGTTGGCAGGACTGAGACAAGCTATCTGGAGTTTGCTTCAGCTCTCATGTACCAGAAGTATTTTATGTGCCTTCAAGGAAGAGAAAAGTGATTTGAAAAGGAGAGAATTGTACATATGCATTATGCTAATATGCATTGTATATTACACAGTGCATTGCTGTTTTCAAAGCATTTGTTCTTCACAGTATTCTGTATACCTCGTAATACCCTCTGTATTTCGCACCCTGGGATAACAGAAGCCCACAAGTTGCCCATATTTGATATCTTGGTGTTGTGTGTATTCTTACATTGCATTTTCTTCTTTTCTTGGTCACTGCTTTAATTCAGTTCTTGGTCATCTCATCCTCAGCTTTTTAATTGATCTCCTGGTCTTGTTCTATTCCTATATCCATCTGTTCTCCACATCATTTCCAGGATTATCTTTCAAAACGGGGTTAATAATGTCATCTTCCAGCTTAACAACCTTCCGTGATTGCTGATTTTTTACTGATTAAAATTCTGTAGCATTGCATTAGGCCCCAAGACATCCTTTACACCTTCTCTGTTCTTGCTATACCACAATGGATAAGTTGGTATTCTTCAGAGGTCTCATGTGCTTGCTAGTTCCCTGCCTTCACTCCTGCCGTCTCCTCTGCCTAGGATCACACCCCACCATTCGTGATACTGCACTTTTTGAAATTCTGTGCCTTCAATGGCACAGTCTATAGAAAACTTTCTGCTCTCCAGGCAAGATGTCTTACTCTCTCCTGCATGCTCCTATAACTCTTTGTACACACCTCTGTGATAGCACCTACTGCCAAGTTGATTGGCTCTCTTCTCCACAGGCCATGATCTCTTTGTGAACACAAGCTGTGCCATGTAGTGTTGTGTTTTGCTTCATGTCACCTGAGCAAAGCGTAGCATCAGGGACATTGCTGACATAGGATTTATTTATTTGAGCAAGGGAGTGATTTTTGGAACCTTCAGAAAAGCTGTGGGTATAGCATTAATGTTTACTGGAATAGCCAAAAGTCATTCTGATTAATGACTCACAGCCAGTAGATAGTATTTTCCAGACTGGGATATTTAATCTCTTTTGCTATCTAAACTCCACTCACCTTAGGAATCTCTAAGAAGTTAAACCTACTTTTGCATTATAGACACATACACATACACAGTGCATATTTTCACCTTAAAAAAATTCTTTGCATTTCTTGGTTGCTACTTGAACCAAAAGTGTAATGTTGATCTTTCCTTTTACTTAATAACACTCTTCTTGCCCCCTAGACCATAACCAGGTACCTGGCTGCTGCTTCTTGTTGTAAGTTCCCTTAAAACTGGGCAGTCATACCTGTTTCCTGTTAACCTCATTACTACATACCCAGACATACAGTTTTGAGACGCCTGCAGCACTGTTTATATATGCATGTGTGTATTTGTCTGTTTTCATGTGCTTTTTCCCTATCCCTGGCTTATACAAATGCATTCTTACAAAAGAGTTACAGGACCTACTTGGCTTTTGCCTCTTGTTGGAGAGCTGTTATTGCTCATATGCTGTGTGTTGCTGATGACATGTTCAGGAAAATCAGTGTGGGTAGGAAAGTGACTGGCAATAGAGTATCAAATCCAGACTCTTATTTTCTGAGGAGGGAGCCTCAGAAAAGCTAATCATACCCAGCCTTCTTTTCCTAACACAATTAGAACCTCCTCCCTGTTCATACTTAACTGGCGGTTATGGTGCAACTAATGGAACATAAAGAAGATAGTTCAGCAGTGAAGAGCTCATTATAGAATTGTATGGCCTTGATTGCAGGGAACCTCTCTCCTCTGTTCACCTTTACAATGGCCATTTCCCATTTTAGAAGATAACTTGAGTATGTGATACAGAATTAAATATTTTTGGACAATAACAATGCAGTAGTATTTCATTTCCCTTCTGAAGGTGATAGTAGAAACAACTCTGCAGGAATAAGCTACAGCAAGAGAATGGACTCTAGTTTAGATGGCATTTTTTATCAGACCATCACTAGCAGTTGATAGAACAGCTGTGCTTTTTTGTTGCTTTTCTTCCTTTTTCTTTAACAGGTAGAGTGAAGTGCAATTTGCAACACTTGGAACCTTGCAAAAGACAGCCAACCAAATAACAAACCAAAAAGAAATCATCTAAGTCACACGCTGGGTAAAGCTTTGTCTGAGCAGCCTCTAAGTCCTTGGGCAGCAGTCCCTCCCCTTTTAAAATCCTACAACACCCTCTCCCCACCCCCAAGGTTTCCCCAATGTTTCTATTGAAGCCAAGAGTCAGGAACATAGCTTTTGTGCTTGGCTTTAAAATTAATGTTGTTTTATCATGTTAAGCTGCCAGGATTGTGTGGTCTTGACGCAAATCCTCTGAAACACTTATTATGATGCCACAGACTTAGCAGACATTCAGTTTTATTTGAAGTCGCACTCACTAGAAGCGTCTGAATTCCATTTCTATATTTATAAACATGTAGATTGTAAAAGCAACTCATTTTTCTAAACTAATACTTTACCTGATTCTTTGGTAATCTTTAGGGTGATTTTAGGCCATCATCACAGAAGTCAAAATGTCTGATATCCATCATGACATTTGTTTTATATGAAGAAGAGATGGACTCTTCAGAAGAAACAAATTAGGTTTCGGTAATGTTAAAATGAATCAATTGCATGTTTTGAAAGTTTAGGGAAACTTTTTGTTTATTGAATTTATAATTAAGGTACTTATGCTGTCTAATGAATCTTCTTCAAGCCAAATTTTTAGCTACCTGAATGTTAACATGAATGTTTATGAAAACAAGTTGTGAGCAAGCCTTATTTCTTTTTCAGTTATGGAACTAAATGTCTATAGTAAAGATTGTATAAAATGTTGACTTGCATTTTTATGTATATTTTTAAATAAAATTTGATTTATGCTCCAAGAGTTTTAAAAATCTGATGTGGTGCTGGCTATGCTTTTAAAAAAAAAATCTGATAATGCTAGTTGTACGCACACTTTTTTTAAAGTCGGGAATCACTCCTTTTCTTCCAAAGTACACAATCAAAATAAGCAGTTTGAAGAGATGGATTTAAGACAGCAAAATTGTTGTATCTTCAGCTGTGTAAAAGAAATACTGTACCTTGGACCAGAAAACGTATATTAGCGATGGTTCGGTTAGTGACTGCAAAAGCAAAATAAATACTGTAGTGTAAAATACAGTTCCACATGACAGCATGTTTGGCTAGTACTGAACATCAGGATTTAGGGAGCTGTTAGCACTAAAATGTGCTCTGCTTTTTTGCATGAAAATACATTAATAATGACCTCTTACAGTATGTTTGTTTCTCGTTAATATTAGGGAGAGGTCTGGTTAGATCTTGTTGATATTTGTTTTCCAAAGGGGGGCATGAGGAAGGAGTGTTTGTTGTAAACCTATTCCAAAAAAGTTGCCTTATTTTGCCTCTTTAAAACTTTACTGCTTTTGCAGTGTTTTTGCAGAGTAAGGCTACATCGTTGTTTATTTTATTTTGGATGTAGAAGGTTAATCAGAACATCGTTTTTTACTGTAAAATGGCAGTGTAATTAGTTAAATGATCAACTTTCATGCACAGGGATATTTTCTTCCCTGTTTTAGAGTTAATCTTTAAACAATCTTTGTACATTCAGGGAAAAAAACATACTGTTGAAGACCCCAGATTGCAGAAGCAGTGCCACTTCTTCTGAGAGCTTTGGGGCAATCCTCTGATGTGTAATTGCTTTTACATCAGTCACAAGAGAGAGACAAGAATGCGCTTTCCTTGAACTTAACAGTTTGGGCAATTTTCTATAATCCAGTAAATACAAATTGTAGCTTGATTATTCATCTACGTCTGTCAAGCAAATTTTAATGGATGAATGAATGAGTCAAATCTATGCATGGAAATATACAAATGTGCAAAATATGGGTCTAATTACCAGGCTGCTGAATTTACACAAGGTCAGGTAAACAAGGCACCAGTGTAATGATTATTAATTGTTAATAATGCCTTTGGGAAAACATTCACATTTTCCTTCTGAATACCTAACAGTTTGCCTTTCTAATCATTTTAAACTCTGAAAATTTTAGCTGGTCTAAAAAAACAAAACCATTTTTGCCCTATTTTTATCCTTTCCCTATAATTGCTTACTAATTTTTTTTTTAGAATAAAAGGTAAAATGTAATACATTTTTCAGGACTATTGAAAATCACAACTTAATATAACGGTGAGAGAATTGTGGGGGGTAGCAAACTCACGTAGCAGAATGAAATAGCTGCTATCTTTTGTCTTCATTGAAGAGAAGATCGTGCCCCCCCCATTTTCTACACGCTTTTCAAACCTAATCGACATTCTAAAACACAAAACCAAGGTGGTAATAAAGGAAAAGAAATCAAAGCAGGCTTTTACCCCCTCTATTTACCATAGTAAGTCAACATTTGACTCTGTCTTGATATTCTATAAAATGAATGTTGGAAAAAGAATAATATCAATGAGTAGTTTCCTATTGAAATGCCCAAAGGCCAAAATAATTGAGGGAGTACTTGCCAAGGTTTTTCTTAGTTCAGTAACTCTTGATCACTGTGCAGTTTTGTAGCTGTGCTATCATTAAGGGCTCTCCATGTCTGGAAGGACACCCCCCTCCCAGCTTTAATCCAAAAGTCATAAATTGTGGAACTAACATGTCGCTTGTGGGTCACCCAGGCGAAAACACTGCATCTTGAGAAATCTATCTGCCACTGTGCTTTGAAAATCTTTTGAATATTTTGCATTAATGGTACTGCTGCAGTCTCTTGCTGGGCTGTCTTCTCATCTTCACAAGCTTTATATTCAGAAGTTTTTACCCATAGTTAATCTAAATGTTCTCTCTGTTCGAGGCCTTATTGCCCACTGTACACCTTGCTCAATGTTATATTGAGTATATCTACCTTCCTTTATGCTTTTCCCCCCAAACATCTGTAAGTAGCACTCAGATTTCCCTTTCATTTTTGTTTCTCTGGAACTCTTTTTTTTTTTAGTGAATTTAGACAATATTTTGATGTTAGCTTTTTAAGTAGTATTCTATTTGATATGTATATCACTCTAGAGCAGTATTTTACAACCTTTTTTTTATCTCACAGCCCACTTGAACCTACAGTTAAACTTTTGTGGCACAGTTAAATTATGTTGATCAAAAAAAGAGTAAAGAAATAATATACTTACTGTGCTTCCAAAAATAATTTAATTAGTAATCTTTAAATTTTTTTGTGGCACTCCTAAGATCTTCTCATGTCACACCAGTTTGCTGCAGTACACTTGTTGAAAATCACTGCTCTAGGGCTTGGCACCCGTAGCTCAGTGGTTAGGGCACTGACCACATGCACTGGAGTCGGTGGGTTTGAACCCAGCTGGAGCCTGCTAAACAAACAAACAAGCAAAAAAAAAAAAAAAAAAAGCTGGGCATTGTGGCAGGCACCTGTATCCCAGCTACAAGGGAGGCTGAGGCAAGAGAATTGCTTGAACCCAAGAATTTGAGGTTGCTGTGAGCTGTTAACACCACAGCACTCTACCAAAGGTAACATAGTGAGACTCTGTCTCAAAAAAAAAATAAAATAAATAAAATCACTGCTCTGGAATACAACATACACTATATACACACTCATGAGTGCTCTCGTGACGTAATTAAATCAAATGCAGAATAATAGCCCAGCTCTTTGTTCTGGCATTTGAGACATATAATCCAGCCTTCCCTCCCCATAGACTCTCCCATTCAGCACCACTGTAAAATCATCATTCTTCCAGACAGACTTTGTTTTTTCAACTGCTGGGACTGTCCTCAACTACTTGCCATCTCTATCTGTTGAATTCTCATTAACTTTTAAGACTCACTTTTTTAGGAAATCACAGCTATGATTATTTTTTATCTGAATCCCCAAAGAACTTTGAGTATTACTTTTCTTCCTCAATTTCTATAATATATTTTCTCATAGTTATATTTTATCTGGCAATAATTTTGTTCCCTATAATGATGTAGACTTTTGGAGAGCAGGAGAAAGAAGAAAGACTAATTTCTTGAGTTGTCAAACCCTTTTGCTAAGCACCTTTTTACATACATGTTGTGTGACCCTTTGAAGTGTGTGGTATTTTTTTCATTTTTACAGATAAGGATGCTGAATCTTGTAGTAAGAAACTCAGCCTGTGTTCAAAGGATAATACGTTAATAGAGCTAGGATTTAAATTTGGGCCTCTCTGATTCAAAGCCCATAAACTCTTTTCAAAAAGCCTCTCCCACATGAATGACAATTTATATCCCAGTCTATCAAGTTACTAGAAAGTTCAAAGAACAAAATAGATGTTCAGTAAAGGATTGAATTTCTGACTGGAAATCTTTGACTTCATTTCTTTGACCCATCAGCTAATGGCAATGTGAATTAGCAGTAAAACCAAAGCCTTAGCATGGGCCCTCTGTATTCTCAGAGGTAGCTAGTTCACAAGAGGTTGATAATTCTACTCCAACGTTAAGGCTGTTTACTTGAGACACATTTTTGTTTGTCTGTTTTTAGGCTTTTCTCTTGCTGATCCCAATATTCACTGGTACTAGTCACTATTTGAGTTTCATTTCAAGAAAGTAAATATCATAGTAGTAGCATGAATAATTTATGCTTCTGTCAAAGAACTGTTAAAACACTGGATATTTTAAAAGATGCATATCTGAAGTTTCTATAAAAACTAAGCAATAGTTAGTGTTCACTCTTAGTGTTCACTCAAGGAGTAAACTTGGGCACCTAAAGAGCTATGATCTTATTGACTTCAAATTAGGACCCAGTGCTGTATTGTCATTCTGTTTATTTATAGATTAAAAATTGGCATTTGATCCTTTATAGAAATTTGGCCATTATACTTTTGGGGGCTGTTTACACTTTTTATTTAAATCAGGGAATTTTTATGAGGTGTGTTTATTCTCAAAGAATTAACAATTGTAATGATTAAGAAGGAAGGTTGCCAATCTAATAATGAAAAGAATTTTGATTTGATGAGCACAGGCAGTGTGCCTGAGCTTTGGGGTAACAAAAATAGGAAGTTTTAGGTATCTGGGGTTTCTCATCAACTTCTGTGCATATTGATAAGTTCAGCCTATTTTGCAAACAGTTACTAATGCCATAATGCATTTTCTCGTATCTTCCATCTGAATTTTTTACTATTATTGATTGAAGATTCAATTGAGAAGTGTGTTTAGAACCCTGCTTTCTGTGGTAATCACAGAAGTCAGTGGGAAGACAAGAAAATTGTATTGAAAGAAATTGTGTGCGTGTGTTTTGTGTTTCAGCATAGATTATCTCTGCCAAAATAATAGCTGTCATTTTGTTCTTGTTATATTAGTGGCCTATAGCTTACCAGTACTCCTTTGCCTTAGTTTTGCTCCTGACCACTGGCTATTACCATCAGTAAGAAAGACCTTTTTAATTGAATGTCCAAATTTGAATGATTCTAGTCCTAATTCCATTGTAATTTTGATCCATTTCAAATTAGAGATCCCTAAATTGCGACCTCTCACCTCAACAAAATAGCCCCTTAACATTCAGAGACTTTGCAACTTCACTTCTGTTTAGAATTTCATATCATGCCCATCATGGGAGGAAAAGATGGAAAATGTATACGCTGAGCCTATAGGACTTCCTGTGGTGCTTATTAATCCTTTATGGATCATTTGAAATGTTTCTAGTTTATTTAAGCTTTGCTGCTTGTATCAGATTGTTCCTACAAAAAAAGAAAAAGTGATCATGCTTTGAATTTTTAAAAATGATCTCACTTTCAAGCAAAAGCACTTTTATGCTCCATTAAAGTTGAATTTGCCAAACTCTTACATCGCATTAACACAAGCTTTACTGGATAGGTAAACGTGTTGTTCAAAGACTGACTTGAACTTTACCAAACTGCATATTAAGATTTTTATCTTTATACTTCTTATTTCTTAAATTATTTTAAAAATAGACAAGTAAAATAGAGTATATTTGCCCAAATGTATTATTTTAATGACAAATTTTTTTCGTTTGATTTAAAATATTAATACAGCTCATAAACTAATTGTTAGAATATGCAAGTACAAGAAAATACTTTGAGAAATTAATTTTACATTTCTTCATACTCATTTTATATAGCATTAATATTTTTAAAAACTTCATTTTATTTCTTAAGAGTTAATAATAAAGATAAGTGATTTAATAATTTTGACAATTATAGTTTTTACTCATGTCTTTCAAGCATCTTTGAAAATTTAGTATTTTCTTGAAAATTTTAGTAGGTAAGCCAGTAAAATGATTCTTTTTTACCCCTTTCCAATTTAGTGGGTTTTTTCAATATACACAGGCTATCTTACTGTTTTCTATGAATGGTGGTGTTACATTCTTTGTTTATATTTATACTGTGATGCTTTTAGCTTGGAAATAATCTTCATCTGTGTATCCTTTGACCTAGTGTTACTTGTAAAGTTTCAGTCTCATTTGTAACATGCTTCCTGGCTACCAAACATAATTGTAAGGACTTAGTCTTTCCTTTTGAGTCTCATTGGCCTTGAAGTTTTAATTTAATGTGTTTGTTCTTCAGAAAGAATGTAAGCTAGTTTTCTATTTGAAATGTCTTTCTGTGTTTTTTAATACATGAAACCTTTACAATGTATGAGGTTTTGTTTTATCAAAAAATACACACATATGCTTTTTAAGGCAGTAATTTACATCAACATTTATAGTGAACTTCAAAAAGTATTTTAATGGTAATGAAAATATAATTTAATATCAAGCTAAATCTTTTTCAGCTTTCTGAGATTTTACTTTTTAGCTGTTGAGTCACTGGGGTTCTTAATAAGAAAGAAAAATGCACTTTCAGGAAATTATTTTTTTAAGGCAAACAACACATTATATACAAAGAGGCAAAGGAGAAACTTTTATCTGCTTTGTAGAGGTAAATATCCAAACAGTTTTATGAAATGTTTAGCAAATTATTTTAATGTTACAGCTTTTTCATTTCTGAGAGACCAATAATACCTTGTTAATAAGAAATTATATTAACACTGACTTTTGGTGTAAAAATCGGCACTGGGCTCATTTTTCACTAATTCACTTTATTCTTTTCTTGCTAGTGTTCCCATGACCTTTCAGAAATGTGTAGTTCATATTTTGTGGTATACAAAAGCTGTCCCTTAGGTTGCACTGAATAACACAAAGTTGAATTAAGAACATAATGGCAGTTCTCCATGGCATTTCCAGTTCAAGCTTACTTTGAGTTCACTAAATTCCTAAGTGAAGTGTTTTTAATATTGTCCATATTAGGGAAAAGGTTAAGTAATGCTGAGCTTCTCTTTATGGGTAAATGGGAAGAGTCATTTTGGTTGTTTAATAGAAGGTTGTGTTCCCATATTTTCATTTCTTGGCCAGAATAGATGATGTGCTGGATTGTTCTGTAGCTTTCAGACAAGACTTACATACTTCTAAAGTATTTCATAACCTGCTTAGATAACAAGGGGATTTCTATATTATTATACAACGGAACTAAAAGTCATCCTGGGATAAAAAACTGTGGGCATGGAATTACTTCCCAAAGTCATATACTTTGAGAAGCCTGAGAGGAGGCATGAGAGTAACAATAGCTTTTCAGTCTCTGAAAACTCTTTATTTCCAGCTAAAAGCCTGGTTACCCACAAAAAAGTGGGTGATGAGAATTATTTTTAACTTCAAGTATAATTTTTCTAAAAATGTCATTTCACTTGAGATTTACCTTTTATTAACCAACAAACTATATCTTTTGGTTATATACACATACTCAGTATTTAATGCAGTCATCATTAGATTGTCTACCGTGAAGGGACAGGAAGAAGATACAGTGTTTTCCATTTTCCACATAATAGGGATCGCATCATAATC
Source organism: Loris lydekkerianus (assembly GCA_963574355.1). Taxonomy (NCBI): domain Eukaryota; kingdom Metazoa; phylum Chordata; class Mammalia; order Primates; family Lorisidae; genus Loris; species Loris lydekkerianus. Next base: position 41,449 of record CAUYPK010017380.1, read on the forward strand.
CATAAGGAATCCATCACTAGGCAATGGCTGCACAGCACTCTGATGAAAATGTTTTAAACATTCCTTAAAAGAAGAAAAGCCCAGAAATACTATTTTATATATTGGGAGAGAAGACGTGACTGTGTATAGGTGGGAATTACTTTTATTTGCACAAGTCTTTTAAGACAGTTTGGGACATTGTTCTTGCTTGGTGTTCACAGGTAGAGTGTTCACATGAAGGAGGTAGGATAGGTGTTGCTTGCAGTACCTATGGGAACACACCCAAAAGCTAACGGGGTGAAGGCCTAGCCCAAGGCATGAGACTAAGAAGAGAACCTTGAATTGCCTTCCTGTATCTGCTTTCTGCAAGGAGGGGGAAGGGCAACAAAGGAAGGCTCAGGAGGGTTTTTGGACTCTCCTAGGCAGCAGCATATTTGGACTTCTTCTTTCACTTGAAGTCATGCCAAGCCTCTTACGGTCCAGGTCTCCCAGATAAAAAGAGTCATTTCCCAAATGATGTGATTAAAACTGTGTTTTAATATAGATCCAGCATGTTGTTTGCCCTTAGTAAGCATTCAGTTTAATTATTTGAAAAAAGTAATTCATACAGATAAGTGCAAAATACAACTCTGTTGGAGGGTTTTCACTTTAAGTCACTTTAAATATTATTTTGATAATGATACTCCTGGAATGGGCAGCCAGGATATAGGGGGCTAGTTGAAAGATAAATTCTTTCTGCTTAAGGAATCAGTTTGCCAGACACGTGAATAGCTATATCCTCAGCCCGGATACCTGTACCCATATATCTTTAGAATCATCAGTGTTTTAGTGATACTGTAAATGTAAATGTAGCAGTAGAGTAGAGGGTCTTTATCATTTCATACTGATATGTAAAATAGTATCTCAGGTATTTGAGCACCTTGAAGCAAGGGCTTCTGTGTGTTTAGTAACTGTGTGTCAGGTTTGTGGCCAGTTTGCTTAGTATCTCAGTCCTGTGCTCATCCCCCAAGAATTCATAAAATTTGTCCCATTACAAGTGGCTTTCTTTCCTTGACGACAGCTTGAAGTCCAGCATGTAGAAATGTAAATCTCTCTGCTGGTTTCTAATATACATAGCCTTCTTAGAGTGTTCCCAGGGAAGAAGAGTTGATTAGGTAGAGACTTCTGTATTCTTAGTAAATTAATGGCCTACTCCAACCCCATTGTCTGCTTTCCTGGAGGAACACTCAGTGACAGTACTTTATGCTGCAAAGTCAAATTCTTTGCTTTTATTATATAAAACATCAGATGAGGAACTAAGTAGAATCTTTCTCCAGCAGCATCTCCTGACCCCCAGGGTGGAATCAGAAATAAGGCAATGGACTAGCAAATGGACAAGCATGCCTAAAATCATCTCAGAGTCCGCAGGAGGCATGACAGGCTTGCCATAGATGGAGGAGACATGGAAGTAGATTCAGGGGCTAGTAAGATTCAGAACAAGGTCAAGAGACCTGGGGAGCTGAATTTTTCTTTGAACCTGTTTCAGTAACACATAAAAGCACCTAAGGTGGAAGGTACTTTCTTTGGGGATCCGTTCGTTATGCTTCTTGCAATTTAGAAATTGTAAACCCTATGAATATGTATTAAAATCCTCAGTAAGCAAAGTGTACAGAAGGATATTTTGGGTTTAGAGAGGGGTAACATAATGGGCAATTGTGTGATTGCCAGATGATGATGATGACGACGACGTGTGTGTATATGATAAAACCTTCATAGTTGACCACTTCCTTATGTTGACCTAATTTTCATAGACCAGACATGCACCATATGTACGTATGTTATCAGTACAGTAGCCCTAGTTCCTTATGTTGACTACCTCCATATATTAACCAGTCTGTTACAGTCCCTTGGTTGGTCAACTCATACCAGCTTTACTATATATACAGAAGGGGCCCCAAAAAATGTATATACATTTTAAGACAGGAAAAAACTGCATTAAGATTGTAATACTCTAGTCACATTTGACTTCTTCAATTATAAAAGACATAAAATAACCAACATTGATATAATTACAATTTCAATACAGTTTTTTTCCTTTCTTAAAATGTATATACTTTTTTGGGTACCCTTTGCACATGTATACATGTAGATATGTTAACTTTTCATCTGTCATTCTAACACTCTACCTCAGCCTGGCTTCTATTAATATATGTCTTACAACTTGATAGAATGTCCCATTTAGTTTCATGATTTATACTTATTAAACCTTATTTGTATAAATATTAATAAATGCCCACTTATCACAGCCACACTGTGGATTACTTGCTAAAACACAGATTGCTGGGGAATCTGATTCTAAGCATGAAGTGAAGCCAGAGAATTTTCATCTCTAACAAATTCCTAGGTGATGCTAATGCTACTGATCCATGGCCCACACTTTGAGAACCACTGCTCTGGATGTTACTGTTGTATGCTACTCAGTCAGGAGCAATTGAATGAAAATAGTAATAACATGAAATCCTAACTTAATAATGGTGGAATAATGAGATTTAGTTAAGAGGAGATACTTTTAGTGCTAGAAATGTGTATATTTTGCTAAACTCACAAATAAGTCACAAAGACTTATGGGGAACCGCATGTTCATTTCTTTAAAAAATTACATCATAGAATTGGAGAATTTGAGCTGGGTGTGGTGTCTCACACCTATAATCCTAGCACTCTGGAAGTCCGAGGCAGATGGATTGCCCTGAGCTCACAGGTTCAAGACCAGCCTGAGCAAAAGCGAGACCCTGTCTCTAAAAATAGCGTAGCGTTGTGGCAGGTGCCTATACTTCTAGCTACTCCAGAAGCTAAGGCAAGAGAATCACTTGAGCCCAAGAGTTGGAGGTTGCTATAAGCTGTGACGCTACAGCACTCTTCTGAGGGCGACAAAAAAAAAGAAAAGAATTGGAGAATTTGTGTGGTTGAGCAGAACTTACAAACTTCTAGCTTGGCTCAATGCTGTTATTTATGCAAGAAGAGACCTCAAAATTGAGATCTATCCCATGTTGTGTTTTCTAGAGAGAGAGAGAGAAATAGGAGAATTGATTAAATAATGTTTAATATAAATAAGACTTAAGGAAGGGAGCTTTTAAGAAGCATAATTCCCCAAATATGAAAGGAGGTATCCTTAAACTAAATTCAGCCCCAAAGTTGATTTTAGGCACTTTGAGACAAAGATCTCCACAGAATCTATAATGATTTTAATAACTTTTTTCAGTTGCAGAGATACCTGGGTGGCTTAGTTTTGGGGTTCAGAGCCCTAACTTCTTAGGAAATCTGCTAGAGGAGGGCCAGTGGAAACGTTGATACATACCATGTTTTGAAAGTATTAGACATTATAATTAGACAAGAAGAAGAAATATATAAAAATTGGAAGCAGAAGGGAATTATTATAAACCTGTAAGACTCAATGAAGTCAACCAAAAAACTGTCACAGACAAAAAGAATTTAATAAAGTTACTAGTTATGTTATTAAAAAAATCAGTAGATTTGGGCTATATTGTACAACAACCAGTTACAAAATACATAGTGGAAGAACTAAGTCCCATTCATAATAACAGCTAAAAAGATGAAATACTTAGAAATAAACTTTGAAAGAAAACCGCTGTATGTATATGAAGAAAACTTTGCTGAGGGACCTAGAAAACTTGAGTAAATGGAAAAGTATATATTATGAATAGGACTGCTCAAAATTTCAGGATTGTCAGTTCTCTAAGTTTATTCATAAATTGAAAGCCTCCTCAATTAAAAAGAAATCATAGGAAAATTCTGACAAAGAGCATGACCTACCAGCTTTCAGTTTTTAGGAGTTTAGAGAATTATTTTAAATATTTTGGTGCAAAAATGTTTATTTGATGATTTAAATGGACCTAATATAGAAAGTCCAGAAATAGATCCAAAGTTGCATTTAGTTTTTTTTTTTTTTTTTTGAGACAGAGTCTCACTTGGTCACTCTTGGTATAATGCCGTGGCGTCTTAGCTCATAGCAACCTTCAACTCTTGGGCTCCATCAATTCTCTTGCCTCAGCCTCCCCAGTAGCTGAGACTGCAGGCGCCCAGCTATTTTTAGAGACAGGGTCGTGCTCCAACTCAGGCTGGTCTCAAACTCCTGAGCTCAGGCGATCCACCTGCCTCAGCCTCCCAAATAGAGGGATTACAGGTATGAGCCACCGTGCCCAGCCCACATTTAGTATTTTTTTAAAAGGTGGTAAATATCAGTAGGTAATAGTCATCTCCAAAAAAAAAAAAAATACAGTTGAAGTTTTTCAATACTTCTTACACTGAAACAAATTCCAGATGGATCCAAAACTTAAAAAATAAAACTACAAATGTAGTAGATATTTTTAATAATTGTAGAGTGAGATATTTTTAAAATAAACTTTATTTTTTAGAGCACTTTTAGATTTATAGCAAAATTGTAAGTTACAGAGATTTCCCATATACCTCCTGTTCTACACATGCAAAGCCTCCCTCTATTATCAACATCCCCTACCAGATTGATTTATTTGTAAAAACTGATGAACCTACACTGATACATCATTATCACCCAGAGTCCATAGTTTACATTAGAGTTCACTCTGTGTTGTACATTTTATAAGTTTGGACAGATGTACAATGAATGTACCATTGTGGTATTATACAGAGTTGTTTCATTGCCCTAAGAATATTCTATGCTCTACCTGTTTGGAAAGACTTTTTGAAACAACACAAAATTCAAAATCCAAAAAAGGAAAACATCAATAAATTTGACTACAGATTTCAAAATAAAACATGTGTAGGGAAAATACATGCACATACATACATACCATAAAATCAAAAGAGAAATGATCAACCCGGGAAAATGTTAGTCATCTATGTAACAAATAGGGGCTAATTTCCTTCACATAAAAAGCACTCTTGCAAATCAAGGAGAAAAAGAAAAAATGTAGTAGAAAAATGGGTAAAAGACTGGAACAGGCAATTCATAGAGAAAGAAATGCAAATGGTTTATAAACATAGATAAAGATGTTCACACTCACTCTTAATTTCAGAAGTCCAAATGAGTACCATTTTTCACCTATCAGAATGACAGATCTAAAATTTAGATAGTACATAATGTAGTAAATGGTGTGGGGAAAGGAACGTTTTTATGCTCTCATTGGTGGGCATGAAAAAATGGTATGCTTTTGGACAGCAATTTGACAACATCTGACAAGATTTTTAATATATATGCCATTTTACTCAGCAATTCTAATTTGGGTATCTCTCCTTACAGATAATATGATACTTAAAGATGTTATCAACAGTATTGTGTGAGGATATTCCTTGCAGCACTATTGGTGATAGCAAGAGATTGAAGACAACCTAATTGTTGATCAGAGGAGGATTCATTAAATTATTACAGTCATATTAATAGAATTTTGTATAGCCCTTAAAAAGAACATTGCAGATCTGTATGTACTGATAGGGTATAATTTCTTATACTTTTAAGTGAAAGAGCAAGATTTAGAACAGCGTGATTTGTTTTTCTAAAAAGGGAGAGATAGTTATTCATAATATAACAATAAATTTTATTTAACCCAACATATCCAGAATGACATTTTATTCTATAATAATGAGTATGAATATAAAAAATACCATTGAACTATTTTATCTTCTCTCTTTTGTTATAAGTCTTTGAAATTCACTGGATATTTTAATTTTACAACACATCTCAATATGTGGACTGGTCACGTTTCAAGTGCTCAGAAGCCACACATAGCTACTGGCTCATGTATTAAGCAGCATAGATTTAAACCGTAAAGAGCACTGGACTAGAATTTTAGTCTACACGTTGTGTGACAGTGGGCTAGGAGTTTACTTTTTCCTGAGTCTCATCTTTCTCAGGTAAAGAATTAGACTAGAGCTGTAAAATCCCTTTCAACTTTAAAACTTAGGGTTAAATATATTATTTCATATTAACTTGTCTGGGTCAAAAATATAATTGTGATTGCTTTCCACAAATCTGCTTTTTACCTGCACTCCTAAAATTCCCTGAGTCTAAGTGAAGCACATTTCGTATTTTAAGGACAATATTATTGCTAGAGTAAGGTGATTTATTTGTTTAAAGGAATAATGTTACTAAGTGATATACACGATGTAAACCATTTTGGAATTGTTCAGTTCTTTTAATAGAATTAAGTCAGATTTGAGGCTTTGGAAAACTTGGAAGAAGAATAAAGGAGCAAACCATATAAACAGTATCTAAAGAAAAAGTAAATGTTAAAGGAGAAAAGAGTTGAGACAGTGATTTTTGAATCCAATTCTGTTTATAAAGTTCATTGTTCAGAAGATAATAATCAAAAGTTCTCTTTGAACAAGAGAGAGAATGAGAATAATATAGAGTGATCTCAACTTTAGCTGCACATTAGAATCACTTGGGGGACCTTTTAAAACTCCCAGGCCCAATTCTATATCCAAGACTGGTGGTTCTCAGAGTGAAGTCCCCACACTGACAGCTGTAGTATCACCTAAGAACTTCGAATTAGAGACACCCGGTTTCCAGCCCCACCCAAGACCCAAGAATCAGAAACTCTGGGGGTGGCCCCCAGCCACTTGTGTTATAAAGCTCCCCTGGTGATCCAATGCGCAGCCAGGGTTAAGAATTCTAGAGCAAGAAGGGTTTGGGGCAGGTATAGCAGATGAGGATGAGTTTCATACTGAGTGTCAATTTCCATCCTAGGCAGCTATGGGGACAGAATTGGAGATGGAATTGAAATATGTCTGCTATGTGATTGCCATTCCTAATTTAAGGATTTGGGCAATTTATTAGTATTGCATAGGAGGTTGGATGTCACAATTACTTGTAGATAAACCTTTCTAAACAAATAGATGTCAAGAAGCATCCCAGCCAATTGCTGCCCCCGCCACCAAAAAGGAAAGGACCAAAAAAGAAAGAAAGAAAGAAAAAAAACCCAAAACCAAGAGAAAAGAAAAAAATCCCACGGGAACAGAAGCTACAAAAGGGGTTGGGGGGCCAGGTATACTAGGTAAAATATTTTAAGTAACAAAATTGCAGGTAGATTATGAAATATTTATATATAAAGGTTTCTTAAGTTCAACTGTCACGTGGATTTTAGGCCCACTTTATGATCTGTTATCATTTCTGTTTGATAGAAAAATACTAAAGGCTTGTTCGACCCTTTATCATTTGGCATTAAAAGATAACTTTCCTGTTAACATTCAGACTTTAATAGGAATGCACTTAACACAGGTACGGTAAATTTGGAACTAAGCCAGAAAAGTGTGTATTCTCAAGGTGTAAAGAAGTTGTCACTGACTGAGAAGGAGTTAATGTATCACTTCCTTTTGATTTCTACTCCTTGAGAGAAATCACAGACAGTATAATTTCAGAAGCATATTTTGAAGAATGTTATATTATGATTTCTCTAAGCTCATTCTTAAAGATCTGTCTGGGAATTTTCAGCTTGGACAAAATAAAGATGGACCCTTTATAGTATCAGGTCTATTTGATTTTTTAAAAGTTAGGGGAAATATGCCAATCATTTTAGGGACTTCTTTTTTGCTCTTCCTTGTTCTGAGGCAGATGAAGGGAAGCAGGCTGGTCTGTGTTCAGAATCCATCTGACGTGCTTATCTCTAGACATCTTGGCAATATAACTTCTGCATGCCCTTTCTCTGTGTATTTTTCTTTTCTCATCCCCAAATACTCCATTTTGCAATTTTGTTAATTTCCAAAAAGCTAGGCATTATAGCAAAATTTGCTCCTCTTAGAAGAAAAAACTGTTCCTCTACTATAACATAGAATCTGCCTTTCATACCTGAGTAAAATAATTCTGATATAACTTTTGTAGTCATATTTATTATTGAAGCTTATTTTTAAGATTATGTTTACTAAAATATGATTTTGATTTTCATTGTAATTTCTGAGTATTCACTTCATATTTTTAAAAAGATCATTTTGTGAATTGGGATCTCTTTGAGTATAAAGTGGTTTTCAGCACATTGGTGATCTTGTTGAACATCTTCCTCAAATAGTACACACATACATTTCACCAGCTTTTTGGACAGTACCACAATTAATAATTTCTTTACAAGACAAATGTATGTTTTTTATTATTATCATTATTTTCTTATGTTCTGGCATTTAAATTTATGAAACTTCATCTCAGCATGTAAACTTACCTTGTGTTGCCAAGAGGAAAGAAGTGGCTTTTCTGCAAAGCTAAATAGTTTTTACCTTATTGTCTGCTACGAAACAGCTGCTGATACCAGGAAAATGCCATCTCATCATTGGGCCTGGGGTGTCCAAAAGAGGCAGGAAAAAAATGACTGTAGCTCCCTGTCTGCCCTGGCACTCTCTTCCTTTCTCTGGTTTTCATTGCGGTGAAGAGCAGGAGAACAATATTCTGCAATTAAGGATTCCATTAAGTTGAAGAAAAGAGCAAATGGGGGATGTTTGTTCTCCAAGCTGAAAAAATTTGTCTGGGGTGGGGGAGTTAGTGGTAGTGGTATAGAGAGAGGTGGGTGGAGAGACGAAGTCAGGGCTGTTTGTTGAATATACTGTTAAGGACTGTTACCATCCTAATTAATCAAGTTAGAAATTACAGCTGTAGCCGGTTTCCCCCCAATTCTTGTTATCAATTTTCTTCTCTTTTGAGACAAAGCAAATATAAATTTTGTGTTCATTTGTCATTCGTTCTTTGACTTCAGCATCTCTGAAAATAACAATGTAGCACAAAAGCCCAGTATTTACCTAGTTGTAATGTGGGTTGCCATGGTGTTTTGCAAATTATTGCAATTATGTTCACCATGCGAGTCGCCCTTGGTAACTGGCGAAAAAACTGATAATCCTGTTTTGAACAAAAGGTCAAATTGCTGAATAGAAAGTCTTGATTAACTAAAAGATGTACAAAGTGGAATTATTTCCTACCATTCAGAAATAGTTCTTGATCGGGTTTGGGGGAGGGGGTGAGTAAGTACATCTGATTACTGAAGTACAAAGCATTGAAAGGATGTTGTCTTGAGCCTTTCATGTAGTCTTAATGGTGGCTTTTTTGTCAAATTTACCCATTTGCGGCATTGAAAGAGGCAGCTGCATTTAAGCTGGAGAGACGGTGCTTTTTCAAGAGTTCAGTGCATGGAAAGTTCTCAGCAGTATCTGCAGTTTACTAGTAGCCCCTGGTCTATTAAAACTGATGTGCCGCATTTGAGCCCATTGCTCTCGGTACTTGTGAACCCCTTTGGCTGATGATCTAATAAAGTGCTCTTACTGGACAATCTCTGATCAGCTACTTAAAAAGGAGGCTGGGGGAGGGGGCCAAAGGGAGAAGCCTCACAGGCAGTCAGAGTTGGTACAGGCCAGAAGAGAGAAGAGAAGAGTAATAAACCAAAAGGTTTGTCATGATGATCTGTGCTGAGGCATTTGTCCTGGGGTTTTGTTTTGTTTGCCCCAAATGTCCCAAACTGTGATCACTTTTTTTTCTGAAAAGAAATATAAATTTTATTTAAAGTTGGATAAGGGATCAGAAATATTTTTTTGAAATGTTAAAATCCACCATGCATTGGTTTCTTAATTTATAAGCATTCTAAAAATATACAATTCTGTGCTCATGTAAAATCAAAAGTTTCCCATGTTGCAGCCAAAGGTCAGATGGATTTCATCTCTTCTGAATCTGGCAGAACATCTTGGGGGAGCGAATTTTGGTAGGAGAAGGTTCTTTTTAATGGCCACCTGAAAAATCAATTCTCAAACTTTTGAGAGTGTGTGAAAGTGGCATGAAAGCAAAGCAAACCTTAACAAGTTTGTGGGTTTACATTCTACATCACCTAGCAACCCCCTGGCTCAGCCAGATCTCTTGTCTACCCTTAGTTCTGTTTACAGACTATTCAAACAGGCCCTTCGAAACCACGAAAGATATTCAGTTTCATTAGTACTATTCTCAAGGAGAAAATAATTAAAGTTAAATGAACAAACACTGCCTGGTGATGGTTTGAACTCCATTCTGATTTTAAGATGTCCTTCAAGGCAATTGTAGAAATAGTTCGGTTTTAACATTTGTTGTTTGCTACCAAAATGCATATCACATGAAACCATATTAGTAAATCCTAGCCACAAACAATAAAAATTACTTTTAGCTTGACTTGAGCAAAGTAAAACTCTTTTGGTAAAAATGTTCTAGACATTTCCTGCTAAGTTTTTTTTCCCCTTATTTGATTCTTACCCTGGGACATCTGAGTTGATCTGTGTGCACAGTGAATAAAGGCAGGGTAGAGGGCGTGGGGAACAAGGCACCTCTCTTTAAAACCGATTTATTACCTACCTTCAGAGATCCATCATCATAAAGAAAAGTATTCAAATCATATTCTAGAAAAGACTGTGTACATTGTAGTGCGTGGCTTAATTTGATAACTGATTCTAATACTATTGGTACATGCTCTGCCATTTTCTTATTTAGAACTGCTTATCTGACTGAATTGACCTGTTTTTGACATTTTAGATTGAGAAAAAAAATTTTAAGAACAAACTAATTTTTTCATGTGCCCTTTATTTCATAAGCACATACCCTAAAGTTTCAGCGTGGCAGCAACCAAACACATGAGATAGCTCAGAGTATTTTTTAGCTGTGTTAATGATTCTATTATATTGAAAGCTCTTGACAAAACTGTCTCTTCCCTCATTAATCACAGTTTCCTGATTATTAAAAAAACTTGTAGAAAACTTAGAAAATACAGAAACAGAAAGAAAAAAAAGAACATGTAGAGATAACTTGTGATGGCATTTTACAGTATTTCCTTCCAGTCTTTTTTCCCCCTATGCGCATAGCGATGAAACTGAGCCTTGAGATTATTTCTTTTTAAAGGAGCCAAGAGTTTCTTCAAGCCTTGAGTTTACTTTTGACTTTTATTATGGTGTATACATAGCTAAGGTAGTGTTTTTTTCAAAAATGAGGCTTGCAGGAACAATGATGGAAATAATGAACAATTTTGTCTTAGAGGTTTCATCACTAAAATATTAATATAAGCCCAAGGATAGCCATTTTACTATCTCATTCTATTTGATTCTTTCCTCCTTTCCCTGTTGAAATGACTATAAGCTTCAACTGACACATCCATTTATTACCATTCATGTTGGAAAGTTGAACATTCATCACAAGTGGAATATTACATTCCCCAAGTCACTTGTGGCTTCACATTGGGGAAAAAAGTCTTTTATGAAAAGATTTGTAGTATAATAAAAATTAATGGGTGTGGAGAGGAAAACATTTTCAGTTTCTTATATAAAGTGAAAGCAGGCTGGCTATGAAATCGTGTATTCTTGTTATTTGTATTTTGTTAGATCTCTAACATCCACAGTACATGGCTAGGTTGCATAAGCTCTTTGTGCTTTGTTGACAGTTGACAGACAAAGCAAAATTATTCCTAAAGTAAGGTACTGTGTACTTAGTTGTGACCTATTATAGCCTAAGAATGGAGCTTGCTTTTGAGTTGGATGAATAGGGAGAGTATTTTATAGAATAGACTTGAATATACTAAAAGAGGTTTTTTGCTGCCCATACAGAAAGATTCATGTCCTCCATTGAACTCCCCCCCCCAATGTAATTTTCCATATAAAGTCATTTTAAGTATATTTTCCTTGGATGCTTACATGGAGACAATTTTAACTGTTCTCGAATTGTCCTACAGTGGTAAAATACAATTGCTGGTAATTGTTGGCTTTCTGTGCTCACAGTATAGCAGAAGAAGATGGCTTGCATGGGGCTTTTTAATGTACCACAGGTATGTCTTGTAATGCTCGAACTCTGATTGTAAATTAAAATAGCAAGGCTGTGATATTGGATTTGATATAAGGCAAAGCAAACCAAGTTGCTAATTTATCATGTAATATACAATTGTTGAGGTTGGAATCTGTCCACTTATAGTGCTATTCTATGTGTTTAAATGAGGACCACTGTTTGCATCTAACCTATCATAACAGTTTGGGAGTGCTCCATTATCCTTTCAGCAAACTGATGGCAGAGTCTGGTCCTTGTACAAATGATAAGATCAATAAGTTTCAAATAACTTGGGTGAAATGACATATGACTGTTCATTTAAAGAGATGTTACTTAAAAAATCAATTTTAATAATATTTAAAATTCTTACATTGACCGAGAAGGCACTTTCCACCTCTGTTTTGTTTGATAATTTTGTTCAAAATATTTTTGTATTAACTTTGGTGAATAGTTAGTTTATATATTTATTTCTCCTGACTTACTTTTTTATCTCCTACCCTGGCACCTCTCTAGGACTTAATAATTACTCTTTGACATGCCAGCATGCTGCAGTGTAGAAGATTTAACTTTAAAAGCAGAATTATGTTCCGGTTAAAACTTCCTCTGGAGATCTTAGGGAAAATTTCTCCCAGTTTTGGGTGTAAATGTGGGTCAGAATGCAATTTGTTTTTTGATATTTCTGGAAATTCCAAATCACAACATGTCATTCTTCAAAAGCAGCTGTGGGCCCATACTGTGCACTATCTATAAGAAGACCCATTTTTTTCCACTGGGGATAATTTTGTGACAGAAAAATATGCCTACAAGGGAACCCCAGAACATTTATAAATGATTTTGGGTGAAAAAGAGAGTCTGATCTTCTCAAAGGACATGTAGTTTGGGGAGAAAGGTGGTTAATGGCTATTAATAAAAAAAGTAATGATATGATGAACTCAGAAAGAGCATGCATGCTGGCAGACCTCACCCTGTGACCCTGTCACTGCACTCCTGGAGAGCCATTACAATCTAAACTAAATCATACGTCACTGCAGGACTGTGTTTTCTCTTGAAAATCTCTGAATCGCAAAAGAAAGTAGACAACTTCCTCTTCCCTATTACCTATTCTGCCATCTCTAACTTCAAATAAATCATGGTTTTATCAGGAAAAATATAGGAATATTTTGCATGTGTTGACTACGTAGTTGTAATATTTTACAATTAAATCGAGAAGCAGTGGCATATACATAGCAGGAAATCTTGCTATTTATCCATCATTGTAGTTCTCCACTTTGTGATAACACCAGGTGTGAGCTGACTAGGCTCTTTCCAGGGTAAAATAGTACATTTTTAATAATGCATTATCACCTGTAGCTTAGTAATAATGTTCCCCAGTACTCAACTTTTTTTTTTTTTTCCTTTGGAGATAGGGTTCTCTGTTACTCAGGCTAGACACAATATGATTGTGTATACTGGCACAATCATAGCTCACTATAACCTCAAATTCCTGGGCTCAAACAATCCTCCCATCTTAGTTTCCTAAGTAACTAGGATTATAGGCACACCACAATGCCTTGTTAACTTCTCTTTCTCTCTCTTTTTTTAATAGAGATGGGGTCTTTCTATGTTACCTAGGCAGGTCTCAAACGCCTGGTCCCAGGTCTCAAACCACCTTGGCCTCCCTGAGATTATAGGCAGATGTGAGCCACTGTGCCTTGCTTGCTCAACATTTTTGTTAGTTTTCTTATTTGATCCTCTGAGCAACCCTAATAGAGTAAATATTATCACCTCCTATTTTATAGATGGGGAAACTGAGGCTCACAGAAAGCTTCAGTGACTTACACAAAATTACCTATTAACAAATGGAAAGTGAAGGCTGGGCACAGTGGCTCACGCCTGCCTGTAATCCTAGCACTCTGAGAGGCCAAGGGGGGAGGATCCCTTGAACTCAGGAGTTTGAGACCAGCCTGAGCAAGAGCAAGAATCCATCTTTACAAAAAAAAAAAAAAAAAAAAGGAAAGAAAGAAAGAAGAAGAAAAAGAAAAGAAAAGATTTAGCCAGGTGTTGTTGTGGGCAGCTGTAGTCTCAACTACTTGGGAGGCTGAGGCAGGAGGATCATTTGAAGCCAAGAGTTTGAGGTTGCTGTGAGCTAGGGTGATGCCATGGCAAGTGAGATTCTGTCTCATTAAATGAATGAATGAACGAATGAATGAATGAATGGTAGGAGAAAAACCCACTCAAATGCATTTTTTCATAACCTCCATTCTATATTCACTGAGTGTGAACCTTTGTTCTGGAGACTGGGGAGGACACTACCAAATCCAAAGTAGATTGTTCCCTAAGGGAGCAGCCATCCAGTTAGGTAGGTAAAACAAGATGGTAAAATGAGGTGGTTAAGGGACATTACAAAGCAGTGTGTGCTCAGCTTCAGGTGGAATAGAGGGAGAAGTCTCTGTGGGTTGGGAAATTTTCACAAAAGAGGGATGGACTGATAATCAAGGAATAGGCATTTTAGGCAGAGGTGTTCTAGCATGAGCAATGACAAGGAAGCAAAATGTAATAAGTACAATGAGAAAACCACTTCAGTGGGCTGAAGAATCTTTGTAAGTAAATGATGAGAAAGGAAGGGGCAGAATGAGGTTGTAGAAATTTGAAAACAATATCAGAGTTCTTAATTATCTATGGAAGATATAAAATTGGGGGATGGGAGAGAAGAACCCTGGGAAACTACTTGGCAACTCTTTGCATTGGATGTGGGAGGGAGAATGGAGTCAGGGAAACCAGGGAGGAGGCTGAGGGTCTGAGCTTGGGTACGGTTGGTGGTACTGGGACTGTAAAGGAAAGACCAGTGGACAGGCTTGATGACTGATTGGGAATGAGAGAAGGACCCACCGTGTATTTGACTGAATAGTATGTGAACCACTGTGGGGTTTTTTTTTCTGCTGTGAATTTTACGCCTTTTATTATTTTTTTTTTCTAAACTCATTCTTTCACATTTTTATTTTACTGTTTCTATTCATTTATTCGAAAAATATTTTTGAGGGCCTCCCACGTTCCACTTTTCCAGATCTGGATGATTTCTGTATGTATATCCTTCTAAAAATACCATTGTATACAAATGAATAACAGTTTGCATTTAAGGTGCAACTACCAGGAACGCCTCAGTTACAAGAGAAAATCGATCCCTTTTTAGCATGTGCAGACAGAAGCCATTTTAGTTGAGATCTCAGAAATATAATTTAGCAATCAGAACCAATCAGCATTTGACACAGTTTTGTACACAATGATTTTAAGGAATTAGTGATGCAGAGATTACAGCAACAGGTGATAGAGCCTGGCATGTTTTGGTAAAGGTTTGTTTTGCTATTGGACAAGCAGGCTTCACCCGTTTGAACTTCTTTCTTATAAACGTGGCCACAGAAGGCAGTTGAAAACTTGCTGACCTTATTTCTGCAACAATTTGCATGTGACATCACATAATACAATGATATATTTGGATGGCAGATATCTTTAAAGTGGTTCTAGAGGTTTTTATTAAAATCCAAGCCTTTTTAAAGGTTGGATTTCCAAGGAACTATACTTTTTATTAAGAATTTCTTCTTCCATTGACTTGTCAGTTATAGCCTTGGGCTGCACTGGTTATATTACTTTTCCCAAAATGAGAAATGAAACTAAGTTTTGTTACATTTTTGAGAATGATAATTCAAAGTGAATTTATACAATAATAATATTTTCACTTGCTTTTTAAAAAATCATCCTTGAGAGGTAAAATTCACCATGAGATCTTACAAGATTTGCCCCAATTACGGAATATTTTCAAAACTGGCATATTTATTTTTAACAACACAAATGTTCCTTGGAAGTTAGGTTTAGCATAGTTGGTTAACATTTTCTAGGACACCAAAGGGTTAAACAAAATGTACTTGATAAAACTGTGTTGAAGCAAAGCATATATTGAATATGATTAGGGCCTGTGTCCTCCATAGAAGAGTTTTGTTTAAAATACACCATGACCAAAAGCTTAATTATCAAAATAAAACAAGAGGCATAAAGAGTTACAGGATTCTAATATTTTTTTTCAGCCCCAGTTCCCTTCATACAGTTATCAGCATGTTTAATTTCCATGCATAATAGCACTAGTTATTGTTGTCATTTGTAAAGGGAGATTAACAGATAGTAAGTACAAACAGACCCAAATAAGCACTGAATAGAGAGGTGACAAAGAAAAAAAGACCTCTTTAATGTTAATTATAACTGGTAGGAAGTCTAGACAAATTATATTATCTGTTTTCTATATGATTTGAAAGGACATTTAGTTAGTGACTCTGTCAAAGATAGAGTTAGGTGTTTGCTTTAAAAACAGGTGAGATGACAACTTAGCATCTCTTTGGTTGGCAGCTCCCCAGTGAGCCATGAAGTTGTAGTAAATTGAGGGAATCAAGTTTCAAAAACATCTGAAAAAGGACTCTAGGTTTTTGAATGTAGTATTTTAAAAATTGAAAAAGAATTTTAACTTCTAGGTTGTATTCTGCTACTTGATTTCTTTTCTCAAAGCATGATAGTTGTTACCTGTCTACTTGCTTGTTTATTAATTTTGTTTAGAATTGGATGAATTACATCTATGTTTGGTAATGTTAACTGACTACATATTCCAAAGCATGTAAAGCCTCAGATATTAAATACAGTGTAACAGATCCAAATGAATGATAAAGGGGTGGTCCAGTCCTGAATTTTTCTTACATGATTTGCTTGGATTCTACTGTTCCCTTTATTAATATGCCTAAATGGGTACTTCTAGGAACAACTAGTCTCACTTTCAGCATTTATAGGGTACATTTAAAATTTAATACCTATTGTTGATGTCAGCTCCAGTATTCCCCACTGTTTCCCTCATGCCTAAAACAGACTAAACCCTAGTATCTTATTTCTTTAATTCTAAGAGACCAATTGTGAGCTGCACTCTTGAGTTAACAGTTTTTTGGAAGGAAACATAAATAAGTCATTAAACTGTACATGCCTGTTATATATGCATCTGAGTTTCAGAAATACTAAACTGTGAATAGAAATGTCTCTTCAAATCAAGAAAATGTGGTAACAGGTCCTAGGAATTGGAACAGTTGCCTGTGACTCAGAATCACTGATTCTTTATTCTAGTTCATGGTCTGTTGTGGTTGTGGTGGTAGTAATAGTTGTGTTGGACATTACTGTCTTCTTTTCTGCATTGGTGAACACTTGTAGTTGATACCACACAACTTGGTTCTCAAAGACAAACTATGCTGAACTCCTTTTGCATCTTTGTGTGTGTTTCACTTGCCTTTCTATTTATTTATTTTTATTCATTTATTTTTTTGAGACAGAGTCTCACTTTGTCACCTTTGATAGAGTGCTGTGGTGTCATAGCTCATAGCAACTTCAAACTCTTGGGCTCAAGTGATCCTCTTGCCTCAGCCTCCCAAGTAGCTGGGACTATAGGTGCCCACTACAAGACTGGGCTATTTTTAGAGACGAGATCTTGAGATCTCACTCTTGCTTAGGCTTGTCTGGAATCCACTGGCCTATCTCTCCCAGAGTGCTGGGATTATAAGAGTGAGCCACCACACCTCACCCTTGCTTCCCTATTTAGATTATAATTTAGGGAAACTATTTGCCTACGGGTCCTGTGCCTATTCCCCACAATATTTAATGTAACTATGGGCATATATTAGAAATTTCATTAAGGACTTGAGACCTTCTACCTGAAAAGTTCAAATTACATTTTAAAATAATTTAGCCTTTGAATAAAGTTAGGAATGAAGCTTATTGTGAATGTATCAACTAGATGAATTTTATATTTCTTAAAGGTCGCATAATTTTTTTTTTTTTTTTTTTTTGTCAAAAACTTCTACTTCTCTCACTCTGTCACCCTGGGTAGAGTGCCATGGCTACATTATAGCTCACAGCAACCTCAACTTTTCCCTTTTTTGCTTGATAGCCTTAAATGGAACTAGAGCTAATTCTTGGTGCTTTCCCTCAGGTTTGGTTGTCGCTACTTTCATGAAGATTCTGTATTAAGGAATGAGGTCAAATAGCACAGTAATAGGTGAGGGCATCCCTCAGCTTTGGATTAATCCCACATGGAAACACTACTAAGTGGCAGATTAAAGTACCTAACACAATGAAACAACACTTGTGTATATGTACTGCTCTTGCTAGGGGGCAAAGATCATTAGGTTATTCAGTCTACAAATAGGAAATGGGGTTAAATGTGCTGCTGTTCCCTTTCTTAATGATATGACAGCATAGCTCTTTCTGGCTTTCTTTCTTTGGGCATTATTCTTTCTGACTCAGTTATCTTTCCTGTCTTGTCTACCTACCAAACTTCTACTCATTCTTCAAGACCAGTTCAGAAGTTGCAGTATCTCCAAGTGCTCTCCAGGTAGGAACACCAGGAGACAAGGGGGCATGCTTTGTTCACCTTTATACTCCAGCACCTCACCCTCATCTGCCTTATGCTTATTAGGCCTGTGTAGTGGTGCATGTAGCACCAAAGCCCACAGACCCCGTGTGCCTTAGTGTGAACATATGAGCTTTGCTTGACTTGTTTGTGAAGCCTTGTCTTCCTTGTTTAACAGATATGCTTTATGGTAAACATAATGGCGATTTAAGATGATATGCATATTGTTATCACATCACTATGAGAAAATTCAAACAAGTACAGCAAGAGAGAGTAACTGAAGAGGGTTCTACAGGACAAAGAAGTGTACAGTGGCTATTTCAAACCTCTGAAAAATAGTGGCTGGTTGAAGTTGTCCTTGAAAACAATGTGGACAGTTTTATGCCTCCAGAAAACATGTCTAGGCAAATCTGTTTTAATTTTAAATGAAATAATTGCTTGCATTTGTTAAGTCTTTCTTTTATGGGAAGTATAGTTCTAACCACTTTAAATATATCATTATGACAACCCTGTAAGGTAAGTACTGTTGTACTCATTTTACAGAGAGGGAAACTGAGCCCAGCTATTAGGTAATTGACCAACAGTCATTCAGCTATTTGGAAGGTCATTGATTTCTATGTGGTACACTCTGCTAATGGTCTTTACTAATGAACTAAAATACATTGGTTTACATTCTGCATGTAATGGAAGTTTTTAATTGAGAGATGTTGATGTCTGTGTGTAAGGGAGGGTGTGTCTTTTAAGAAAAGGGAATAACATCTCACATGATCTTTTATTAACTTGATGTGTTTCCCAACTTTTAACTTTGGGCAAAGATGCAATTAACATGTTAGGAAAGAAAGGTGAATAGAGAGAGCTATCTCAGAATTTCTAGGAAACATTGGATAGCAGAGTCTATCTTGACAGCAGAAAAGATTTATTATTTGTATTTGCCGATGGTGACCAAAGTTTTCTCTTTTTCTCTCCAGGGTTGGTTGATATGTGAGGAGCCAACCTGTCGCAATCGAATTCGGCACCTTCCCCTTCGCTTCTCCCAAAACGGGCCTCTTTGCCCTGCCTGCTCAAAAGCTATACTTAGACCAGAGGTATGTCTTGTAATGCTAAAGAATCATGTAGAGGGGATGGAGGGCTGTTTGCCTGTCCCTTAACTCTGGGAAGTAGATACTGGGTATTTGCCCTGTGGAAACACCCTACTGCCATATGCATATACTGTTTTTCTTAAATATCCGGACTTCAAAGAGATGTATGCTTTAGTTTTTCATGTGTCATGAACAATGCTATATTTAAAAGAGACACTAACTAGTTCTCAAATAGGTTATTGAAATTTCTTTGGTTGCCACTTCATAATTACAGAAGAAGAAATGCCATTTGTTTCTATCAACTGCTATCATCTTTGGACTTGATCAGAATCCCTTTTGTAAGATCCAGAAAAACCTCCCCAACCTGTACTTTAAGGGATTTATTTTGTGTTTTTCCCCCCTCAGTAGGATTAAGTTGTTTATAAGTAGTTGCATAGATCAGTAGTTCTCAAGGTTTCTCTGTACCTTAATACATACACCTGAGGGATTAGTCATGCTGTCATTAGTGACTCCCAACTGCAGAGCATAGAGTCTGGAAACACCTCCCTGGTAATTAAGATGCCTCCCCTCTGTTGCCTCCTTTGAGCATCATGTACCCAAGCAGCACTTCCCAAACTGTTGTGAGAAGAATGTTTGCAGGTCTTGAGAGCATAGAGGGTTTTATGATCAAGTATGTTTAGCAAACACTGGGCCAGCCAGAGTTAAACAAGTTGATTGCATATCTTCTTTGGACCTGCACCTTATCATAATAATGTGCAATCTATCCTGCCAGGACACTTTCTAGATTTGTTTATAACATTTTTGGTAAAAAGAAGATAAGACCTGGGAACCTGTTATTTGTATACTTATTTTATTTAAATGCAGAAACAGGGTCCTATAACCAATTTTTTTTTTTTTTTTTTTTTGAGACAGAATCTTACTCTGTCGCCCTGAGTAGAGTGCCATGGCTACATTATAACTCACAGCAACCTCAAACTCTGGGCTCAAACCATTTTCTTGCCTCAGTTTTTCTATTTTTTACTAGAGATGGGGTCTCGCTCTTGCTCAGGCTGGTCTGGACAATTCCTGAGCTCAAGCAATCCACCTACCTTGGGCATCCCAGAGTGCTAGGATTACAGGCGTGAGCCACGGTGCCTGACCTATAACCACATTTTGATTTTAGATCTTTTTACTGGAAAGAGTTGATACATAGGCTAGTTTTAGAAATTTTTTGTTTCTTTTTTTCTTTTTTTTTTTTTTAATTTTTTAAGAGATGAGGTCTTGCTGTGTTGCCCAGGCTAGTTTGGTGACTATTCATAGGTGCAATCACAGCACGCTACAACCATGAACTACTGGGCTCAGGCAATATTCCTTCCTCAGGCTCCCAAGTAGCTGGGCCTACTAGGCTGTGTATATGGCTGAAAATATTTTATTTTAAATTCTAATGGCTTTTTATTTTAATTTTAAGATAATATATCATCATTTCAGGATGTTCTTTTGTTCTTTTGTTCTTTTCCACATCCATATGTGTTTTTACATGGTTGCAGTCACAATGAAATATGCTTTTCTTATCATCTTTCTCTTTTGTCAAGCCTTTTTCTGTGTTGCTACTTCATTTTCAGCACTGAATTTTTTAAAAAATATTTAAGCATACATCTTGGGCATTTTAGGCCACTTTTTAATATGTCTTTACTGAAAATTTGTGATGAATATTTTCCTGCTTATTTTATTTTATTTTTTTTTACTGGAAATATTTCCTTAGGATAAATTCTTTTTTTCTTTTTTTCTGAGACAGTCTCACTCAGTTGCCCAGGCTAGAGTGCCCTGGTGTCTGCCCAGCTCACAGCAACCTCAAACTCCCGAGTTCAAGTGATCCTCCTGCCTCAGCCTCCTAAATAACTGGGATTACAAACACCTGCCACAACGTCCAGCTAATTTTTGTTTTTTCAGTAGAGATGGGGTCTGGTATTGAACTCCTGAGCTCAAGCCATCCTCCTACCTTGGCCTCCTAGAGTGCTAGGATTACAGGTGTGAGCCACCGTCCCAGCCCTAGGATAAATTTTTGTCAATAATGCATGTCAAAGTGCATAAATACAATGTGGTCATTATTCATGTTGCCAAGTTGCTTCCCTAATGGGTTATCCCAAATTATACTGTATATCAGTCCTTTATGAACATACCAATTTAACCACAGCCTCTCCAGCATTTGGACATTATCATGATTATTATTATTATTATTTTGTTAAATCATAGCTGTGTACAATAATGCAATCATGAGGTATGGTGCATTATCATTATTTTTAATGAATTTGATAAACATAGCATAAAATATTTCTCACCTTATTTTTTGTATACTTTTGATAATTGGCAAAAGGGAATGTAGAGTTTTTAAAATGTAGAAAATGTGAGAATTAGTTGTCATGGTTAGTTCTTTTTATGTCAATCTCATCTCAAGACTTGCATCAGCATATGCCAAAAGAGAACAGAAGTGTGTATATTTAGTGTGACTCATCAATCCAGTTGTAGGCTCTAGGAGAATCACCTTGCTTCATGACTGATGCTGCCTTTGAGACTTTTTAAATATCTAACTCATCATGTTAAATTCAGTGAAAATTGAATTACTTCTTAGTTAAGTTAACCAGTTTTGATTCCATTCTTGGTAAGAGAAGGTAAAGAGGAAAGTGTATAGCTATTAGGTTGTTAGGCTTTCAATAAACATTGGTGATGTTGTTGGTAGTGGTTTAATATATCAGGTTATCTTTTATCATTTATTATCATTTTTTAATGAGTCAACCAACACAGGCATTTCAAAGTGACTTGTTTATTTTCTTTTCCAAATTGTGGTTCTTTAGAAGGTGTTTACCAAGGTTATCAGCTACTCTTTCCAGGAAGAAGCTTTCATAAATTAGTTATTCTGGTTGTAGTGCTGCTCAGGACATGACCCTCTGGAAATTAACTGGTTTCAGAGAATCCTGGTTGGTGATACTGTCCTTAGCTATTCCTTGTGGGGACCTTAATGGGAGACACAGAACACTTCTGTACTTCATTTTGAGTTGCTAGTTGTGAGTGGAGAATTTCTTGACTCTATTTGTGAGGTTCCTGGATTTTTCTAGTATGAGGAAAAATATGCAGGTTTCCAGAGATAGGTCCAGAAAAGTTCCCAAAACAGTTGTGCAATGAACAGAATCATTGTAATTACCATAGAGTTTTCCAAAGTACCTGTTTTGTAGGACTGTACCGATCTGGAGGCATTCTTGGTGCTGTAAATCACATATTTCTTTCATTTAATAATTACTTATTTAAAACCCACTATATCCTAGGTACTTTGCTAGCTGCTGAGGATGTACAGGGTGGCCATAAAGTTCATTTGCAATTTAAAATCATGTGTAACTTAAAATTGCACATAAACTTTAGGGACACCCTGTATTAATGGATAGAGTATTTCCTTATTTATAAAACTAGTTTAACATTACATGGATCATATAAAGTTGATGTGTGCGAGCAAAAATAAGCTTTTGTAAATGTCTGTTTGGAAAAAATACCAGACAGTCTTAGTATGTGGTACTAGACTAGTGGGGACTTAGCATTGTTCAAGTTTAATGGTAAAGTGCTAGCCTCTTAATGTGCCAGCCTTATCCTCTCATAATAAGTCTACTCCCATTTAGTCCTTGGTTGCAGTTGACTTGAGTACTTTGCAGAATCAACTTGGAGTATGAAAGCTGGCTGTTCTGCCTTATGTTGCCAGACTTACAAGAAGAAAGCTGAGACAGTTTTGTTCTCAGGGTTTTAAATGTGTCTCTTATCTCTTTTCAGATACTTTAAAATATATTTTTTACATACTGTATATATAAAATACAAAGGATGCCAAAAATGTACATACATTTTAAGAAAGAGAAACAAAAGTATTAAATGTGTAATACTTAAGTCACATTTGACTTCTACAGTTATAAGAGGTGCTCAATGTGACTTGTACTCATCTTTAGTTATTGGTATGTATTAAGTAGTACAATTTTAATAAAGCTTTTTCCTTTCTTAAAATGTGTATACATTTTTGGCAGTGTGTGTGTGTGAGAGAGAGAGATCAGTGAAGTTTTTAGGTTTATGAAGATGTAATAATATACAAGTTTGCTGCTTATTAAAAAAATATCTGGAGACCGGGCACTGTGGCTCACACTGGTGATCCTAGCAGTTTGGGAGGCCGAGGTGGGTGGATCGCTTGAGCTCATGAGTTCAAGATCAGCCTGAGCAAGAGCGAGACACCCCCCCCCCCCAATCTCTAAATATAACCGGGCATTGTGGTGGGTGCCTGTAGTCCCAGCTACTCGGGAGGCTGAGGTAAGAGAATCGCTTGAGCCCAAGAGTTAGAGGTTGCTGTGAGCTATGATGCCAGAGCTCAACCAGGGGTGATAAAGTGAGATTCTGTCTCAAAAAAAAAAATTCTCAGGGTGCTATATGTGCTATATGGGAGGTACATTCTAATACAGGAAAGAAAAGTTTGATGCATATTTGTTACTAAGTAAATAGTACTTAGTAACTTATTCACAGTGGTAGGGATAGGACTTAACCAAGTTAGGCAACAAACATTTCAGTATTTATTTTAAAGACATACTTTTGACTTTTGACTTTTGACTTGGCTATATGTGTATGGGACTCTCTCAGGTGGGACTCCATAATTCAAAAATAAAGCTTCAGTTTTTATTTTTTCAATTAATCTTTCACTGTAGAACTAAGATTTCAAACCAAGTTAAGCTTCTTTTCATTGAGATTTCCATTCTTGGTGTAGATCTGAGAACGTGTCTACATGTGACTGTCTGGGCTACAGCAGAAATAATTTGTGAAATTGTACATCCCCTGGGACAGAAGCATTATGGAGGAACCCTTGATTTGGCTGTTTATTCAACTGAATTTCTTGAAGGTCACTAATGAGGAAAGTAGTAAATTACTTCCTACTTTGGGACACCCCTAAGGTTTCTCACATTATTCTTATGCTAAAATCTTTTATAACAGAACATGTATACCATACAGGACTTCTTTGTTGCCCTCAGTAGAGTGCTGTGATGTCACAGCTCACAGCAACCTCCAACTCCTGGGCTTAGGCGATTCTCTTGCCTCAGCCTCCCGAATAACTGGGACTACAGGCACCCACCACAATGCCTGGTTATTTTTTGTTGCAGTTTGGCCGGGGCCGGGTTTGAACCCACCACACTTGGTATATGGGGCCAGCACCCTACTCACTGAGCCATAGGTGCTCCCCAGGAAATAATGAATTTATAATCATTGTGTGTTATCATTTCAAAATGGCTAAGGCTGAACAAATTGTTGATTGATTAGTGAGTAGGATAGGGATGGTGAGAGTACTGCCACACTACCTAGGGCAGTGTCTTGTTTCTTTATAAGATGAAAACATGACAATGTGGTCTCATAAGAGAACCTTAGAACTATGATAGAAAGTCTTAAAACCTAGTCTTGGACTATTTTCCAGTAGAGAATGGGACTTTATGATGAAGGGTCTTTTGGAACTCTTCTTTGTGATTTTTTGATGTGCTTGTTTGATGTAAAGAGATTACTAAATTCTATTTACAGCTTCTCTTACCACAAAGTATGTGCTAGTTTTCTTTTTCAATGTATTTTTTCATCATATTTTTATTGAGATGAAATTCACATAACTGAAATTAACCATTTTAAAGTGAACAGTGCAGTGGCAGTTAGTACATTCATAATACTGTCTGACCACCATTTCTATCTGGTGCCAAAACCTTTTCATTACCCCATACCCATTAAGCCAATAACTCACCACTCCTTCTAGCCCCTGCTTTCTATCTCTGTGGGTTTTTACCTATTTTGAATATTTTATGTGCATGGCATCATATACTATGTGACCTATGTGTCCAGCTTCTTTCATCTTACATAACATTTTTGAGATTCATCCATGTTGTAACATGTGTCAGTACTTCATTCTTTTTTATGGCCAAATAATATTCCATTGAATAAATATGCCACAATGTGTTTATCTATTCATGCATTGATGGACATTTGGGTTGTTTCTTTCAATATACCTTTAAAGCTCATTTTATTTTTCATTAGGTAGAAAGGACTTGCATTTGGCCTGAATTTGTTTCCCACAGCTCATTGATTGGTCCTGTTTTTATCAGAATGGTGCTATAAGAAGCAAAACTGATCCCTTCATCTGTCTCTGCCTTCAGTAAGCACTTGTTCAGCACTTATTCTATGCCCATTTTATGAGAGCCTCTTAGATATTTAAATGATAGCTTTCTTCCTGAGCTTTCCCTGCTAGACCCAATATTCCTAGGCCCTCAGCCATTTCTCTAGTACTGTTTTGAGAATAATGATCCTAGTTCAGAGTTCAGAGTAAAGTCACCAGCCCACAACTGCATGCAGTACTTAAAGTGCTCTTGCTATCGCTAGTACAGAACAGGAAAAACCTGTTACTGCCAACTTTTTGGGTAGTAAATTTCTATTAAATCTATTTGGGGGTGCACTAACTTTCTTGGCATTAATATTCACAGTGTTTTTTATTTTGAGCATCCTGTACCTCAAAATGCATAACAATTTTTTACACATGATCTTCTTAAGGAGAAAACTTGTGGAGAATCCAAAGGTTCCTTCCAAGGGAAAACCGCATTGTTGATCAGATGCTGATGGTCTCATGTTCTTATAATTATATTGGCCCTTTTACTGAGAAATCATGGGGTCTTTCCCCTTTGACAATCTGGTATTTGAAGCAGCATATTTAAAAGAATGTGCTTTCTTTTACTTATTTCACCCCAGTTGCTCAAAGAGAGGGGTCATATAATTTTTCTAAAATAAGGTTT
>CAUYPK010017380.1:72500-74373 GCA_963574355.1 Loris lydekkerianus
GGGAGAAGGGAAGCTATTTGGGAGCTCTGAGCAGAAGAGTACCATGATCTAACTTCAGGTGGACTACTTTGATGCATTTTGAAGTCAAAACTAATAGGATTTGCTATTCAGATATTTTCCTGCTCATGTTATTATATAAAAGGAAATGGAAGAGAGATTCCTTCCTGCAGGCCAATGATTATGAATTGAATTCTAATATATTTAATTCACCTAAAAATAAGTGATTTTCAGGGTAAAAAATGTCTAGACTCCTTACCCAAACTACTGGTTCTAAAAAAAGATTCGATAGTTAACTTTGCTGTATATACAAAAGACACATAAGATCTTGCACATGGACCCCACATGACATAACAACATCCTCATTCTTTCTTTTCTTTCTTTCTTTTCTTTTTTTTTTTTTTTTGAGATAGTCTCACTCTGTTGCCCTGGGTAGAATGCTGTGGCGTCATAGCTCACAGCAATCTCCAACTCTGGGTTTGAGCAATCCTCTTGCCTCACTCTCCTGAGTAGCTGAGATTACACACACCCACCACAACACCCAGCTATTTTTTTAGAGATGGGGTATCGTTCTTACTCAGGCTCTCATCTTGAACTCCTGAGCTCAGGCAATCCACCCACCTTGGCCACCCAGAGTGCTAGGATTACAGTCGTGAGCCAATACGCCTGGTCCTAATATCCTTGCTCTTAATAGGCTTTGGGGGGAGGGGGTGATGAGTTGTAGTTGACTTTCAGCTCATAGTCTAGCCAATGAGGAAAAATTTCTAGCTTAGAAAGAGACCCCTCCCCCCCACCCCTGCCTACTTATACACACATGCACATATAGATTCCTGGAAGTCATGAGAATTGCAGCTGGAATGAGCCATTGTCTCAGACGTGTGTAAGTTCATCCATATGCAGGTGTGTTGAAGGAGTAGTGGGAAGTAATTAACAACTGCTGTACTAATTTTTAGTGTAAACATGTACCTAAGTAGTTAGAAAAGGAGAAGATGAGAGAAGATGGCATAAAAAAGCTGAGATGTAAGCTAAGACTGGTAGGATTTGTAGGTTATAAATGGGTGAAGATGAGGAGGCAGGAATATATTCTTGTGGGTCTTTTCTCTGCTTTTAGAAGGTACAGGCGCTTTCTCCTGCTCTTTATCTATACAATCTATGTAATATGTACTCTGATGTGAGGGAAACCAGTCTTAAGAAACTGTGTTGCTTCTACTTTGAAATAGTAGTTTGAAGTTGAATCTTTAGAGCACACTCATCTGGTTGGATTAGGTGTCAAATTCCAATTTAACAGTGCCAGGCTATGCTCTTCTTTTTTGAATGGTTATTGATCAGAAAATCTTCTAGAGCACCCATTTTGTTTTAATTTTTTAAAGAGAGGGAGTCTTTCATATGTCTGAAGGCCACGCACCTGTCTTCAGAGAAATTTCTCTTCAAATCCCTTGCCCAGCCTGTGATGGGATCCCTTGTTCTTTTCTTGCTAATATGTTTGAGTTCTCTGTGGATTCTGGTTATTAAACCTTTGTTGGAGACATAACCTGCAAATATCTTCTCCCATTCCAAGGGCTGTTTACTTGCTCATCATCTTTAATCATCAGAGAAATGCAAATCAAAACTACTTTGAGATATCATCTAACTCCAGTGAGACTATCCTATATCACAAAATCCCAAGACCAGAGCTGTTGGCGTGGATGTGGAGAAAACAGAATGCTTCTGCACTGCTGGTGGGAATGCAAATTAATACATTCCTTTTGGAAGTATGATTTTCTAAATCTGCCTTTTCTGAATCCCAGTAAAGCAGACCAAATAGGCATTTATCTCTATTTCTTAAAAAAGAAAGAAAGAAAGAAAACTTAACAATTTTATTTCTAAAAGATAAAAT
>CAUYPK010017383.1:0-25010 GCA_963574355.1 Loris lydekkerianus
GCAGAGTGATCTTACCTGTCTTTGGGTACTATGAATGTAATCCACCGTGCAGCCTCTCCATATCCTGTCTTAGGTTGTCCCAGTTTTGGGAATCTTACCTGTCATTGGTGCTATGGAGGGCGGTGAAGAATAATAGTTAGATTCTTGGTTAATGAGCCGGTGATATCAGACCTCGACCTGATTTAACTGCCTCTAACCTTTTTTAATGATACAGGGCCCAAAGGCGAAGGGTAAATAAGGGTAACAGGGGAAGAAGGTAGGGTAAAATACTTTTTATGGAAAAAAGTATGGAAAGTCCTCGAAGAGCTTAAAGTACACCACTACGAGGTATATAACCTGGTATGTATGGTATATGCCATATATGGTATGTAACCAAAGCAAAATAAATTACTTTATCAAAATACATCTGCCCTCAAATGTTTATTGCAGCTCAATTCACAGTTGGACAGATGTGGAACCAAGTCAACAATGGATAAAGAAAGTGTGGTATATATGTATTTCGCAGAATATTATTCCCCCATAAAAAGGAAATGAAATAATGTCTTTTGTATCAACTTGAATGGGACTAGAAACCATTATCCTAAGTGAAGTGTCTCAGGAATAGATAAACAAGTGCCACATTTTCCCAGTTGTGAGTGGGAGCGAAGTGATGAGTACACACAGTGCAATAGAGCAGAAAGGATAAGACATTTGGAAACTAAGAAGGGGTTGGGGGTGATAGTGAAAACTTTCCAATTGGGTACAATGAACACTATCTCACTGGAGGGCACTTTGACTCTTGTAACATACTAAATTCAACAAGCAAAAAAAAAAAAGGTTTGAGCAGGGTGTATAAAGAGGAAAATGTATACAATTTAACTACCATTGTAAAAAATTGGTTTGGCTATTCAATATGGAAGTTTTGGATTTAAATTTTATACACAATTCTTTGTGGCTAAAGGTTTATTGATTGTTGTTCAGAGACTGCAGCGCAGGTCCATTGTGAAGGTGGCCACACAGCTGAAGCCCTACAGATGGCAGATGGCACGGGAGTGAGGACCTGGTGGGCTTCTACCCTCATTTTGAGAACTTAATAGTGTCATCATTCTTAAAATGCCATATTATATGATCTTCTCTTTGTTGCTGCTTTGAAAATTAATGTTAATTTGTTCTAATAACATTTATATTAATATGACATTTTGGTTCTAATAAATACCCTATCTTCTTTTTTATCTTTAAAAAAAATGTGAATGACAAATAAAATGCATCAGATTTCCTATTAAAGCGTTCTAAAGTATAATCCTGAAAAGTAAGACAGATTTAAGAGAAATTAAATTTAGTAAAAAAGTTATATAGGCATTTTCTTTTAAGTCTTCAGTTAATTCTTATGTGTATGTCTGGCAAGGAGTCAATGTACTTTAAAAATGTGATATATAATACTGTTAAATATGTACAAATATGATATATACATATATTGTATATTACATGGCTGGATACTTTCTGGACATCCTTCATACAATTTACATACATTTTTATAATCCAAATCAATCAGCATGAAAAGAGCCAACAATCTCTCATGTCACTGGGCAAGAGAAATGAATAGAACCTTCTCTAATGAAGACAGGCAAATAGCTAAAAGGCATATGAAAAAATGTTCATCATCCCTAATTATCAGAGAAATGCAAATCAAAACCACCCTGAGATATCACCTAACCCCTGTGAGAAAGTCCCACATCACAAAATCTCAAAACTGTAGATGCTGGTGTGGATGGGGAAAGAAGGAAACACTTTTACATTGCTGGTGGGACTGCAAGTTAATACAGCCTTTTTGGTAGGAAGTATGGAGAATCCTCAAAGAACTCAAATTAGACCTCCCATTTGACCCTGCAACCCCTCTACTAGGCACCTACCCAGAAGACAAAAAAAAAAAAAAAAAAAAAAAATCATTTTATCATGAAGACATTTGCACTACACTGTTTATTGCAGCTCAATTTACATTCACGAAAAGGTGGAAACAACCTAAGTGCCCACCAAACCAGGAATGAATTAACAAGCTGTGGTATATGTTACCATGGAATATTATTCAGTCATTTAAAAAGGTAGAGACTTTACATCATTTGTATTAACCCAGATGAAGGTGGAACACATTTTTCTTAGTAAAGCTTCACAAGAAGCAAGAATCCAAGGTACTTAATTTTAATATGAAGCTAATAGATGATCTAACATGTACCCACATAAAAGAAAAAGTCAAAAAAATTAATGCATGGCGGGGAGCAGGGGAATGAGAAAGCAGGGATAAGGGAGGAGGGAGTAAAGTATCACAAGAATGGAGAAGCAAGAACCTATGTGCTCAACTCTGATATGTGGACAATTGATGACCTAGTACACGGTGGGGGTGAGGGGTAGGGGGTGCAGGGAGAAGGAAGGGGGGGTCACAAGGTGTGACACACCTCTTAGGGATGGGATACAATTTTAAGAGGGACTTTTCCTAACAAATGAGATCAGGGAAACCTGGTTCTTTGCACCCTCAATGAATCCCCAGCAATTAAAAAAAAGAATATATATATATTCTTTAGTTCATGAATAAAGGTATATGAAGAATTAAATATCAAAGTTATGCAATAATAATGCTCACATTCTCAATGAATAATCCAAACATTTCTTGTGAGGAATTCCATTTGTTCATCAGTTATTTATAAAGATTTCATTCAAAATAAAACATAATATAGAGACAGTGAAATTAATAATTAATATACTAACTAATGAATTTGCACATTAGATGTGAAAAGATACTTTGTTTTTAAGAAAAAATTTGTTTATACACTCACAATTATGTGTATGTTCATCTGTTATATACACATACATATATGATGCTTACCATAGTCATATATACACAGACATATAACCTCTATTTCTAGGCTAAATTTTACTTACATACTACTAATTTTATTGTAGATGGAAACATATGTCATTTGTAAAGTGTAAGCACGCATTCAGGTAAAATAAATTTACTTAATGTAAGAGTAATATTTTATTTTCAACAAAAGAGACAAGACATTCAATTAGATAATTTACCTAAGTTGTAGTTCAATAGTCCAAAATCATTTACAGGTTGTAAAAATTGTGAATTTCCACAATTTCCTTGCATGCTTACATAATAAATGACAATTAAAGATCCATCGAAAGAGTGTATAGCATAACAAAAAATGTTAGAGTAACTGCAAGCGGAAATTAAAGAAAAATGGAATGACAGAGAAATCAAAAATAAGGGAAAAAGAGTGAGCAATAAGAGGGAAAAGAAATAGGAAGAATAGAGTCAAGCTATGTGAAACAGTGTAAATTTAGACAGAAATTGCTAAGATTATCCTGTCAATGTTGAGGACA
The DNA here is from genome assembly GCA_963574355.1 of Loris lydekkerianus. NCBI lineage: Eukaryota > Metazoa > Chordata > Mammalia > Primates > Lorisidae > Loris > Loris lydekkerianus. The sequence continues at coordinate 3,364 of CAUYPK010017383.1, forward strand.
AAGACATTAATGTCAATTTTGTTATTAATGTCCTCTATTAAAAACCAAATGAGTGGAGATTTTTTACTCTGTGTATTTTCAAACCTTGATGTGGCTTATGAATAAATCTTCTCTCTCTAATGTGAACTATATTTTTATGTAAATGATGTATCTCCATTAAAAATTACATTGAAATAATGTGTATTAAAGGGGCACAGTCCCCTGCACCCTTGTGAGGTGAATCAGTCTCATTTGTGCTCCTTGATGTACGAGGCCCTGAGAAGGAACATTCCCAGTACTTGGGCTAGATGTGAGTTTTGGGGGATATTCTCCCCCAGCTCACAGAAGTGGCTTTGCTGAAAAATACAGGCAGTTATGTCTTAAAGGAAAGAATGTGCTGGAGGGCCTGCCAAGTTGCATTTGGAGACAGATCATCTGCCTGAAGCAATGGACTGGATCCTTCCACTTAATTCCCTACCTCTATTTACACAATAAATTTCAGTTAGTCATATAGGGAAGTAGGCAAACAGAACAGACAACCCAGCACCTTTGTGGTTTATCTCCATTGTTGTTTATCTCCAAACAGGATATTCTGAGTTTAGAAAGGTGTGTATGTTACCTTATTATTCCTTATTAGCGGTTAATGCTGCATTATATATAACCGCTAATAAGGAATCTTTACCTTTTGTCTTCTATATTCTTGGATTTTTTTTTTTTATCTGATGAGTTTGGATATATAAGAAAGTGAGTAAAGACAGGTGATTGCTGATGTGCCTGAGCGAGCACCAGCCTTCCCTTTTAAAATCATTCCTTTCGTCTCTGGTGCTGCCTCTGCGTCATCGACCAAGAAGCCCAGTGGACAGCAACAGCGTGTATTACAAGTTGTAATATAATTCGTTCTTACTGTTTGTTTACCTCAGTCCTTTGATGTTGATGTCTTTGTGTGGCAGCTTGCTTGATATTACCTTGTCAATACAATAATGTGGAGGAAAAGACACAATTGAGTTTTTATGTGTTCATATTGTGAGCTCTGTGATGTGCTTAATTATTATTATTATTATTATTTTTCTTTTTTTTGAGACAGAGTCTTGCTATGTCACCCTCAGTAGAGTGCCATGGTATCTAGCTCTCAGCAACCTCAACCTCAAACTCTCAGCAACCTCAATAAATTCTCTTCCCTCGATCTCCCAAGTAGTTAGGACAGGCACCTGCCTCAAGGCCTGGCTATTTTTAGAGATGGGGTCTTGCTCTAGCTCAGGCTGGTCTCAAACCCATGAGCTCAGGTAATTCACCTGCTTAGGCCTCCAAGAGTGCTGAAGTGTTAAACTGTATAGCCAGAAATGAAGAAATAAGTTCCACCACTGGAAGTTAGTGGAAAAAAAGAGGTAATGATTCATATCATCATTTCCTTTGAAGTAAACAAAGAGATATTATCAATTGCTATTTTTTTTCTAGAAGTTATCTTTGAAAACTAAATCAAAGGAGTTCCTATAATCCTTCTACAAAATATTTACACAGAAACATAATCAGAAAAGTCTACAAATAGGATTGTCAATCATGACATAAAGGAAATATTGCCTTAATTTATTTTCCAGACAGGATAGATGAGAACTAAGTTCCCCTTCAAATAAGCACTGGGCTTGATGCTTCATCAATTTGAAAAAGTGAAGAAACATTTTTAGAATCAATTTATGTCATCAGTACCTGGGGTTTGCTATAAATACTTGAAGTATATCACAGAGAACAGTAATGTAAACAGTTTCCTCTTGGAGTTTCTAATTGATTGTATTCAAAGCCTCAAATGTATCCTTCAGTATACCAGACCTTCCTGAAAGATATAATTGTTAAAGTACCTAGCAATCATTTCCCAGTTATTCCAAAACCAGATAAACTGCTATACCAAACACATAAATCTATTCAAATGAGTTCCCTTTTGACAATCAAAGAAAAACCAGTTTGAACAGAAAAATGAAAACTATGCCTAACATTCACATAATATATTGTTTATGTAATGAAACATAAATAGAAGACAAAACTAACAATCTCAATCAGAAATTTAAAAAAAAGATATCACAACTGATGGAACAGAAATACAAAATATCACTCGTGACTAGTATGATTGACCTCTATGCACACAAACTAGAAAATTGAGAAGAAATGGATGCATGTTGGGAAACATCTACCCTCCCAAGTAGGAATCAGCAAGAAGCACAGGACATATTTCCCTGGTTAGCACACAGGCTGTGTGGGCTATGCTGCTGGATGTCCAGGGCCTTCTCTACAGGTGCCACTAGGTCTCCTACCATGGGACCTCTATCACTGGTCCCTCCCTGGCCAGCCAAGTGGCAGTGTAGGGGCAGTTGCGGTGAAGTTGATTCCTGTGCAGACAAGGTGTTCTGGACCTGGGATCTCAGAGTGGCACAGCAGGGGCCACCTGGACACAGAGGACAGCAGGTCTCTACCAAGTCTGTCCCCAAGGCAGCTTTACAGCATAGTCTTCAAACAACGCCCTGATTAGATGGAGGCCCAACTGCCCAGTGGTAGTGAGTGGTCCCTCAAAACTCAGTTTGCAGTGTATGCATGGGGAGCTAGACCCCTAGGGCTGCCTCTTTTTTCCCTTTCCCATGTGCAGGCATCCCCAGCAGGTACCTTCTGATCTTGGTGCCTGGGTATCTCCCTTCCTGTCTCCTTCACTCTAAGTGTCTCCTGTCCATCCATTCCCAAATGCTCTCTCATCTGTGAGGGATCATCTTCCTGCAACTTTTAAACTTCTCAGTGAGAATGGTGTGTGCTTCTAGTCTACCCTCTTGGCCCCCTGTTTGCCATCTTGTTTTCCCAGTCAGTATGCCTGAATCTAAGAGCAAAGCGAAGGTCATGTATGCCAAGTCTGTTTATGTACATCATATAGGCAAATATTATTAGACCTCATGAAGATTACACGTAAATTAACAGAGAATATAAGCTTTGTTACCAAGAATGAGAGCAATATGTACTTTACTCCAAAATTAGTTTAAGCGTAGTCATATGCAACAAATGAGGAATTATATTATAGTCACCATCTGTTAAACGTGCTTTCCCAGAACCTCAATTTGTTGTTTCTCTGTGTTATGAATTATACAAAGGTAGATTCAAAGAGTGATATTTCACAGGCTTCCCATCCACAAGAGGGGAGACCAAGCCGTAGCATCCAGCCCCAAGGGACAATCGGTCCCCGGGATGAAGGCAGGTGAGCTCTAAGCTCCCTTTGTGATATTCATTGTGCAAGTGGTTGATGTGTCCCCTGTAGCCTTGTGACAGAGACACTGGCTCCCTGGGATTGGCCTCTGGCTTTACGGGGGGCCAATAGAGCATTTCAGCTGAAATTCTTTCTGAGAGAAAAAATAAAAAAAAATAAATAAAATCATGGAAAGCGTGGGCAATATTCTTGGTAGCACACCACCAAGCTTGATTTCCTGACCCTTTCAGAAACTGTCAGCCAGCAAATAGCTTCTAACAAGTCCCTTTCTGTTTAAGCTAAATGAAGTAGCTTTTGTAACTGAGTCTTGGCAGATGCATAATAGTCATATGCGTTCAATGCTGAGTGATTGGCAAAAATATTTAGCCATATGTGGCAAATGTTCTTGTTCTTCCTGATGTGAATCCTTGGGGCTCTGTGCAGTAAATTGGTGCTGGTGGTTTCTCCCTCACACCCTGCGCAGTTCGTTCTTGTTCTTTGTTTTTTATGCATTGGGGTGACCTTTTCTTATGTTTTCCTTGAATTTGTTCACATTCACTTTAATGTCAAATCTTTATCAAATATATGCCTAAGATTTGCTCCTTACTAGATAGGCAAAATAAAAATTTTAATTTTTGTGAACGTTTAATGTTGAGGTACCCTCCCCTTTTCTCAGTGCTGAGCTCCCTTCACAGAGTCAGCTATTCTCTATGTAACAAGCAGGAGGGTTCCGTGTCATCTTTATGTTAAATGTAGGTACTAGCAATGGCAGTGTTCTCTACTCAGTTTATTTCAGAAGGAAAAAAAGCATCTTTCTGAGTTTGGTGGGTTCAAATCTAAAAAATAATGCCTCAGTGGGAGAAATGTTTACCTCACGATCCTCAATTTTTCAACCCTGGCAGTAGGCAACAGGATGCCTTCACAGATTTTTTTTTTCTTTTTTTTTTTTTTTTTTCCGTTTTCATAAGAGATTAGGAAATGGAGCCAAGATCCAGGGAAGGTCATAGGTCAGTGTGTTCAGATCACGAGGGATGAACTCATGAGACCACACTGACAATGTCCCAGAAGTGCATATTCTAGGTTCTTTTCAGCATCCTAAAGACACCCTGAAAAATGACTCATCTACTAAACAGAAGTAAAAATACGAAGCCAAAACCAGTGACGGAAGCAGCTGAGAAAAAGATGGAGTGAAAGCAAGATCAGAAGACTTCTCTAGCTGCCGCGTGGGCCCTCAGAAGAATGTAAGGCAGTGACAGGTTTCTTTTGTAGATATACAGAGTTTATCTGAAAGGCCTGACATGAGCACAAAACAGCAGTTAGAGGATGAGGTTGTGCTTCGAAACTTTCCATACATCAGAAGTCTTGGACGTAACAAGCAACACAAGCTGTTGAAAAGTAAATATATACAAAAGTAAGAGTCTTCCTATACACCAGTGGTTCTCAACCTGAGGGTCACGACCACTTTGGGGGTAGAACAACCCTTTCACAGGTGTCGCCTGAGACCATCCTACATATCAGATATTTACATTACTTTTCATAACAGTAGCAAAATTACAGTTATGAAGTAGCAACAGAAATAATTTTATGGTTGGGGGTCACCACAACATGAGGAACTGTTTTAAAGGGTCGCAGCATTAGGAAGCTTGAGAATCACTGCTATACACTATTGCCTTTTATTTTTTATTATAGAAGATATGAGGAAGTATAGATTAAATGAATAATTTAGTTATACAGAAGTCTAAATGATTGATTTACTCAAAATTAGTAGAGAATTTAGGGTCCCAGGATTTTCCTGTATGAAGGTAAAACAGACTTTCTGAGTTAAAGAAATTGTTTCATAAAAGCTTGATTATAAAGTGACAGAAAAAACAAGCTTGATTATAAAGTGACAGAAAAAACAGAATAGAGATATATGTATGTGTATATAATTTATATATGTTCCTATATATTTTAGCATATATATGCAATCTGTTAATATTAAGTGTTGGAATAATGAAATAAAGGCATACTGTAAAAGTTATGTAAGAGTTATCTGATATCTTAGAATTTCCTAGTTTCCATATTATCAGTAATATGTAAATAATTATTTTTAAAATAGAGAAAATGTCAACAATTGCCTTATTAATAATATAGCAATAGGGAGACTGCAGTCCTTACCCGAAAGGGAGGTGTGGACACAACACACACAGGTACGGGTGTAGTATGAAGGGACCACATTTGGTTGTCTATTTAGAAGTTGATAGAGATTTAATATTTTCCATGTTTTATTTCTAGTGAGGAAAGTCACTATAAACATTCATATATTGGTTTTTGTGAAAGTCATGAGTTCCTTTTTTTGCATAAATATTTAAGAGAATGACTAGATATTGTTAAGAATATGTTTAACAGTAATAAAAGAAAACTATAAATTGTTAGTGGAAGTTATAGTCCCATTTATAATCTAATGAGTAGTTTGTGAGTTTCTGTATCTCTGCTCCCTCAACCACACTTCGCATTATCTGGGTGTTTTGTTTATTTCTTTAATTTTGGACATTAAAAAATGTAATGATATCTCAGTGTGATTTTAATTTTATTTCTCTAATGACATTATTTTGAGCATTTTTCCCAATATTATTTTTCCTTTATCTTTTATTTTTTGAAATTAAGATAAGTCATTTTAATTTTTTTTAAGTGTTAAATCATAGCTGTGTATATTAGTGTAATCAAGGGGTACGAGGTGCTGGTTTCATATACAATCTGAAATATTCTCATCAAACTGTTCAACATAGCCTTCATAGCATTTTCTTAGTTATTGTATGAAGACATTTGTATTCTGCATTTCGTAAGCTTCGCCTGTACCCATTCTAAGATGCACCATAGGTGTAGCCCCACCAATTACCCTCCCTCCACTCCAATCTCCCCCCTCCCTTCCTCTGCCTTGGCCCTTTCCCCATATTCTTGTGCTATAGTTGTGTTATAGCCTACATATGAAAGCTATAAATTAGCTTCATAGTAGGACTGAGTACATTGAATAGTTCTTCTTCCATTCTTGAGATACTTTGCTAAGAAGAATATGTTCCAGCTCCATCCATGTAAACATGAAAGAGGTAAATTCTCCATCTTTCTTCAAGGCTGCATAATATTCCATGGTATACATGTACCATAATTTGCACAGGTTAATTTTTAAAGAGATAAACTTTTGCTTTTTAAGATTTAGGAAGAAAAATGTTTAAAGGAGTTGTCATTAGCATACAATATACAGAGATTATATCACTCCCACTTTTCAAGGAGTTTTCTTTTTAAATGCAGTCCTTTGTAACACAAAGTCTCTATGTCTTCCCACTAATGGGTTGCTGTAATCCGACAAGGCCTCATACTCAGTCAGACTATGATATTACAAAGTCCCCTGTGCAAATGGTAAAGGCAGATATTAATAACCTTTATTTTGTTGTTCTTATTAAATTTGACACAAAAGATAACTACTTAATATTTGCCCAAGAATACACACAGGTAAAGCAGGTGATTTCATTGACTTTCTAAGTGAATAAGTTTGTCTAAGTGGATGAATGCCTCCATCAGAGTAACTGAGAAAATAGGAATATTCATGCCCTACTGACTTTGTTACACAGAGTGAAACTCCAACCTACATTCCAGTGGGAATACAGGTAAGGCCAGCTGTTTTGAATTTTGAACATGATTATTTTATATTTAGAAAATTTATTATAGAATAAAAATATTTCTAAGGAAAGCTCACTGTAGCTGTGGTACATTTTAACTTTATCATTTTAACTAGTTGATTGTCCTATCAGAATGAAAGGTGATTTATCTAAGGTACAAATTTGCTGAATTATTGGATAATTTGAGGTTTAGATGAATGCTATGCCTAATAAACCATGGATGAAGTTGAACAGAGTGTGATATGTGCTAGGTAACAGTCCTATTTTCCTATACTACTTAACGGATTATATGAAGAAACACCATAATTATTTTTTTGTGTGCTGTATTATTAAAAAAAAAAGTTTCATCTCCAAATCAGATGCCTCTAGGCTAGAGTTAATTGATAATAAATGCAAGGATATTGTGTGCTGGAAACTAGCTCTCATTTAGACGTTCTCTGAATACTTCATGACTTTGGGGACTAAAGGAAGTAACTTCCTAATAAGCTTTCAGAATCCTTACCAGTCAAGGGGATTATTTAAAATATTCCACCTACTTGAATAGCCAAGTGAGAGGTTGTTAAAATTTCACTGTTTGGGGATAACACCTATGGTGCATAATGCCAGGGTACATGTTAGAATTATTAATATAGAGTATAAATGTCTTAACACAATAACTAAATAAATAAGATGAGGTTTATATTAACCAATGTGATGTAAGCATTCCTAATTTTATATGAAATCAGCACATTTTACCCCATAAATGCATTAATGTATACATGATCTATGTGTTTATGATTTAAAAAAAAAAAAAAAAAAAGGAAAGAAGAACATTAAAAAAAAATTCACTGTTTGTCTTTGCTGCCATGGGGTACTATAGAATAACCAAGATGATGAAATTTTTACTAAGCACAAAGTGCTGGAAAAAAAGAAAGAAAGGAAAAGAAAGCAGGAAAGAAGGAAGATCTAGAATATTCTTGGGAATTTACTAGATTACCTTCAAGCATTTAAACTACAGATACAGTAGCCAGTATCCCTTTTCCTCATGTGGAGGTCATGCCCTTTTTTTGTATTTTACCTGATGCAGACTCACCTAAGTCAGTTTGTCCATTCAACAATTGTTCAATACTTTGCTGGTCAATACACGATAGCTTCCACTAATTAAAGATGAGTGACAACTTCTCTGCCAGGTGGTGGACTATATTGAAAGTCAGTCTCAGGTTAAATTTCCCCAGGCATGCATTTGTTAACAAGTAGTAGCAACAACAATTTAAGTCATACAACTTGTGGTGTAGGTAGTCCCGGGGTTATGAATGAGGTAGGTTCTGTAAGTTTGTTCTTAATTTGAATTTGTATGCAAGTTGGAATAGGTACATATATTTACCTGTTACTTGAATATCCTCCATTTGTAACTGCAAGTCACACATCAGTCAGATGCTTGTAACTCAGGACTGCCTATGTATATAGTGCTATTATCCAAATACTTTCAACTCTCTGTCTTGTGGTCACAAGGTAGCACTGTATTTTCCGATATGAAACCCTCCAGCAGGTGTTTCCTTCCTCCTTCTTCTGAGACCATGAACCATGTTTCAGTTAATGGCTGGTCTGTGAGACAGAGTCTTTGCATGATGACAGTGTAGAGTGGACCCTCAACTGACATGTAACATGAGTAAAAAATTAAACTTTATTGTTTTAAGCTACTGATGAGATTCTAGGGGTTGTTTGTTATTGTACATAACCTAGTTACCCTAACACACAGTTGTTATTGTAAACTTACTGAATTCTCCTTAATGGTCATTTTCTTTTATTCCAACAAGTACTTTAAATAACAGTTTCACTGTGAAGAAAATGCAATAATATTATCATGGTAGGATCAACTAATCTTCTAGACATACAAGGTCTGACAAGTTTGCAAACTCATCCTAGAAAAAGTGCTACATACCTCACTGTTGTATGTCATAATGGCCACCTTGAAGTATTCCCCTTGGGAAGCTATGCCAATGCCTAGTCTACCCTTCAAAGTGATTTTGGAACTCTTTTTCTGGAATGACTATCAAAGTTGTTATCCTATTAATTTTTTTTAACCTAAAGATAAAGAAAATACTAAAAGACAGACATTTTGATGACATTTAGGACATTAAAAGTAATAGGATCAAGTAAGTTGGAACTGTAAGTTCTAATGCAGTTATTTGCTTACTGACTCAAAACTCCATCCAGACAGTGCTTTGTGAATTCGTGCATTGTCGTGATGCAAGAGCCATGAGTTGGCAAAAAGTTCCGGTCATTTTCATCTAACTTTTTCATGCTGCCTTTTCAGCACTTCCAAAGAGTAAACTCAGTATATCCCTTGCCACAACTAGCCCACGCCCCCAGTGTTTTGTTTCATAGCTTTAAACTTACTCTATTTGTCAAAGTGCCAACAGATAGTTATTTTAAAACAAATAGTAGTTTTCAAAAGTGACTATTGTTCAAAGGTATGGGCAGGATGTAGGGAAGCCTAAGGGGCTGCACTGTTGCTGTCCAGCCAGGTTCATCTTCCTGCTGCCCAGGAGGAAGCCAGTGTCCAGAGACAGCAGGTTTACAGCAAAGAGTTTATTCTGTAGAGCACTGAGTGGGGAGACAGGAGACATTTCTCAAATCTCCCTCCCCAAGAATTGGGAAGATAGGGTTTTTAAAGACAGTTTGGTGGGCAGAGGGATGGACTACCAGGGTCTACTAATTGGCTGATTTCAGGGAAGAATTAGCAGTCCTTCCGTCTGGGTCACTGTCTGGGTGGGTCAGCCAATCCATTGGAATGCAGTTCCTCAGGTTGTTGGTCTAAGGGTGCAGGGGTCAATCAGTCTGCTCGAATGCAGCACCTGGAAAAATATCTCAAAAACTACCTGTAGGTTCTGAACAGGTGATGTTTTCTTGGAGAAAAGTTAAGAATCTTTACAAGAGAAGCAAAAAAGGAGACAATGACTATTATCAAGTAAACGAAGGGACAGTGGCTGATAATCTTTTTAGGTAAGCCTGTTCCTTCAGAGAGTTTGGTTATTATGTTTTAGGCAGCTTTACTCCTTCATGAAGTTTTGGGGATCCTTATTCTAGTTCTCACCTTGCATCCCTTCATCAGTTTGCATGGGCAGTTTTGGCTCAACACTCCAGAGGTAGGCCCAAGAGTTGGAGGAAGGAAGATGATACAGGAAACCAGAGATAGGACTCTGTGAAAGGGTGCTTGACAAAGGCTGTGGTTAAAGGACACAACCAGCCTGCAGCAAGCCACAGGAAGAGAGCTGGGGAGAGGGAGATATCACACTTCACCCTTCAGCATCCTGCTGGTGTCTCCCATTGGTAAACCTAGTATGGAAAAACTGGACAAGGAAGGCCAATGATGTGATCCAGACAAGCCAGCATCCCAGAGTAGGGAAGGGGAGCAAGTGCATCTGTAGGAGCAAGTGGAAAATACCCAGGACTATTACGGCGACTTCACAGGGCACGGCCTGTCCCAGGAGGCTGGGCTAGATATACCACCTCCTGGATCTAGATCCAGAACCACCTTTGCCATTGACCCTGTCTATAGTCCCAGGAGCATAGAAAAAAAGCTCATCTTTTATTGGAAAACTATACCTTGTCTACATATATATAGCACATCAGATTCTAGCCTTCCATTGCTTTGAGCTATTTTCGAACTCTTTGTAAATTAGTAGACATACAAATTCTATCTCTTTCAGTAGATTTTCTATTAACTTCCCTTCTGTAGAAAAAAACAGTTTTATCTTGATTTGCAATTCAATTTTCTTTACTTCATATGAATTTGGGCTTTTTGATTTTTCTTTTGAATGGGACATAACTCTGACTGCTTCTGTTATACATGAGTAAAATAAAATCTTAACACAATTTTTATACTGTGTAAGAGTTAGTGTTTTATTTTTTGTGGAAAATTATCTTTTAATAGGAGTCCCAGATCCACAAGTAAATTTACCCAGCCTTGCTGTAGCAAATTATAAATTTGGCATATTGATAATGTGTTTTGAAAGATTTTTTTAAATAGGCCAGGTACAGTAGCTCACACTTGTGATCCTACCATTCTGAGAGGCCAAGGCAGGAGGATGGCTTGAGCACAGGAGTTTAAGATCAGCCTGAGCAAAAGTGAGACTCCGTCTCTACTAAAAATAGAAAAACTAGCCAGGCATTTGAGGCAAGCACCTGTAGTTCTAGTTACTAGGGAAGCTGAGGCAGAAGGATCACTTGAGCCTGGAGTTCAAGTTTGCTCTGAGCTTGGCTAAGGCCCTGGCACTCTAGCCTGGGCAATAGCAACAGAGTGAGACTCAGCCTAAAAAAAAATAAAATAAATAAATTTTAAATAGATACCTTGTTATACAAGTTTATGGAAAATAAAAAATTTGATGGCCTGCTAAGAAAATAAATTCTCTGTGGCTAATTTGTGAAATGTTGACATGCTAATCCCTTAATAGCATTTTATAATCCTATCCTTTTGATCCATTTTGCTGCTGTGACTATGACTCTCAGGATCACTATAAAATGCTGAATTTGATAGCAATGGTGTTTGGTTTCACAGTGTAATTACTGTATTATTTTTCACCTCTTCTCAAATATCTGTTGGAAATAGCAGCAAGTCAGCTATACAGGGTGTGAAAGCCTTTGGGTGAGTGTTAGCTAAAAACCTTTGAGCACTTCTATAATAAAACTCTACTGGGGTGTGAGAGTATATGTGTGTGTGTGTGTGTGTGTGTGTCCCATCTTCCTTGAGCAGCCAACTGGAAAAAACAAAACAAGGTAACATAAAATTCTAGAGATAATTATTTTAAAATAATCACCTGTATTTTTGAGAGTGCAAGCTTGAAAAATTATTTCCAATTTAGTTAATCAGTATGTTATTTTTTCAAAATTGTGCCTCACATTATTAAAAGGCTAATACCAGTTACATCTGGGCCCTATCTTGTTTTTCTATCTTAACTCCCACTATATGAAAACAAAAACCTTCTCACAGAGCTCAGATTTGACTGCTTTTTCAGCTGACCACCATTGGACTTCTCCAGAGTTTCACCATTGCTCCCATCAGGCCTCTTTTGAACTGCTAATCAACACATTCCTACCAATGTAAATGAACTATTCCTTCAAGATCAACTGAAGCACCCCTTCCATGAAGTTTTTCCTGACCATACTAGTGATAAATGACTTAATATCTGTACCTCTTTAGACACTTGCAGCTTTCTGAGTCATACATTCAGTGGTGCAAAGTGGGCTAAGTCAGAGGAAAAAAGGATTTACAGGCAGGCTGGATCTGTTACTATGAGAAGAAAACAAGACTACTGAGCACATATCTTTTTCCTGGGGATTCTAAAACAATTAAGAAAAAGATTCAGGAATCCTTCTGGCTTCAAAATGTCAGCTTTATTACTAGAAAAGCTGGATTAAAGGGTAATGCTTGGACCTGAGGATAAAGCCAAGCGTCCTATGACCTCCCCTTGAAATGTATCAGTTGACCCACCCAATAAATGCTTCTTGGAATCAAGAAGCCCTACCAGGGCTGGTATATCCACAAATTAAATACAGAATTACCATATGATCCAGAAATGCCACTCTTATGGATATACTCAAAAGTAAGAAATCAGTCTCAAAAAGACACTTGTAAGACTGTTTATTGTAGCATTATTCACAATAATTGCCAAAAGGTAGAAATAGCCCAAGTGTCCTTCCACAAATGAATGAATAAACAAAACGTGGTTTGTACAGACAATAAAATCTCATTCAGCCTTAAAAAGAATGAAATTCTGATCCAGGGTGCAACATGAATGAGCCCTGAAAACATCCTAAGTGCAAACAGAACCAAAAAACAGATATTGTATGATTCCACTTATGTATGATATCTAAAACAATCAGATTCATCTAGGTGATAAATAGAGTAAAGATTACCAGAGGCTGGGGGTATAGGGATGGAGAGTTATTGTTTAATGGGCACTGTTTCTATTGAAGTCATTAAAAAGTTCTAGAAATGAATAGTGGTCGTGATGGTACAACGTGATGAATGTATTTAATGCCCCTGAATTAAACACATAAAAATGATGACAATGATAAAGTTTGTGTTATATGTATTTTACCACAATAAAAACTTAAAACTAATTGCTATTTAGAGTCTCTGGATCAGTGCTTCCCATCCACTCCCAATTAGTGCTAAGAGGTACTGAGTACATAAAATTAAACAGACTGAGTTGTGAAGCAGCATGCAAAATTCTTATCACAAGCATTAGAGGATGTGAGAAGAGAGGACTTAAATAAGTCAAATCATGGAAAACTGTATTATTAATTTCAGTAGTGAAAGACATTCACAATTTCACAGCCTAGGAAATAGAAAAGGACATTACATGGATAATCATTTTTAAAAAAGTTCACATATTTGTGAACACATAGGAATTTGAAGTCCTCTTTAAATCTCAGTACAAATAAACCTCTAATGTATGGCTGAGATCATGCAATGGTGCATAAATACCTTTGCCTTTTATAGAAGTCATGTCTGTCTTCAAGTGCAGTAGAAAAAGAGTAGATTTGAGCACACGCCACAATTTCACTGCAACGACAACTGCGTGGAGCAGATGTTTTCATTAAATTTGTCTACCAGACCCCTTCCAAAAAGTTTTAGCTTAGAAAGTGCCAGAAGTTCATTACATGGAAGATTTAATATCCAAGGCAGTGCTGGTATATTAATTCCAAGAACAGCACTGTTGTAATTTGGTTCTGGAAAGTTCTGACTGAGTTGTGCTGGGTCTAAACAACCACAAGGCTAAGACCAAGGTCACAGTTTCTTTGGGTCTTTTCAACCACTTAAATTTTGATAAAAATTACCACTGCTTAGATTGACCTGACCAAAGCCAAACTGATTTGGTTGATCAATGCTCAACCTCTAAGGTCCCTCATAATTCTAACATATTTCAATTCCATTATAGCAGAAATTGTGGAAATATCCAGCTTTTCCAATCTAAAAGCTATTAATTTTGAGGCTACAAGTACCCACCATCTTAAGTTTATGATGATTATCTACCTCATTGTTTAATAAGACATTAGCAATTGTCAATTAAGCTTTAATGATAGTATTAAAATGCAAAGCAGGATAATTCATATACTTTTCTATTACTTGGAAACGGAACTTTTGTTCTATAGAACAAAATCTGTGAAAATAGTCACTATGCATAAATTGAAACAGAGAATAATTTACATAAAATAGATAATTAACATACTTTAATGGGGCTTAAAATTTTACAAAGTGTTTTAACATACATTTCTTCATTTAATTCTCATTAATATGCTGTGATCTGGGCTGTAGACTGAATATTTAAATTTTCCTTTATAAAATCTAAAACAAAAGGCCGGGCTCAGTGGCTCATGCCCATAGTCCTACCACTCTAGTAGGCAGAGGCAGGAGCTCAGGAGTTCAAGACCAGCCTAACCAAGAGTGAGAGGTGTCTCCTCTAAAAGAGAACATATAGAAAAATGAGTGAGGCATTGTGTTGAGCACCTGTAGTCCCTGCTACTCAAGAAGCTGAGGCAGGAGGGTCATTTGAACCCAGGAATTTGAGGTTGCTGTGAGCTTGGCTGACATCATGGCACTCCAGCTTGGGCAACAGAGTGAGAAGCTGGCTCAAAAAAAAAAAAAAATCTGAAACCAAAACATAATGCAAATAGCAGTGGCTGTCAGAGTGATCTGAGTACCACCTAAATTTACAAAAGAAACCTTCACAGTTTTTTTTTCTCAATAAAATTTTCAATAGTTTTGGGGGTCTAGAACTGTAGTATTCATATTTAGGCCTAAATAACAAGTTTGAGCCATTCAACAACATTATATTTTGTGAGAAAGGAAAGCAAATACAAAGGTAAACACAAAGATAAAAATGATTAAGTTGCTATATTAGTCACCTTAACCACCACAGAAAGACAAAGAAGAAAAAAGGCTGAAAATCAGCTATTCAAAATAAATCTGAGTTAACTTTAAGCTATTTTTAGAAAGACTTTAGTTTTTAAAATTTGTTTCTTCTATTTACATTTTGAGAATTTTGTGTTTTAAATATACAATAATGATAAAAGATTTTTAAAAGAACATTTAAAAAAATGACTGCATTTAAAATTGAAATAAGCCAACTCCAAGGAGCAAATGGCACAAAGCATGCAATAATGAGAAGGTTGCGAGGGCCTGTGGTCCTTTGCATACACAGTAGGTAGAGATTCGGGGAATCTGGCCCCTGCTAGGAAACAGGTTGGAGTTGGACCCTTTTGCTCCTGACAGGAGGAAGACTAGCTGCTGCCCGCCATTGCCTGCAGATGCTGCTCACATGAGCCTCATGCCTAAACAGGCAGATGTACACACACACATACCACCTTACAGGAATAAGTTGAGCCAAGCTCCTCCAACTCTGTGAATGATTCTGCCATAGCCCCATCATCACAGAGAAGCAAGAGCTCAGAACCAACAATACAAGCCAAGGTGCTAGATTAAAGACTCAGGTGGGAGGCAGGTGGATGCAACCTAAAAATGACCTAATAGGGAGAATAAGTACAGAGAGAGATAAACTTCAGTACATGATATGATGAGCCAACATCATTTTAAAAACAAAATACGTAAATAAAACTACGGTGAAGAAAGACAGTCCATGAATCAGAACACGAAAGTATGTCAAAGAAATTGTTTGATAGTCTCAAAGAGATAAGGGAATAACACTCTTGGAAACAAACAAGAAACCAAAATCTAAAGCAGCCAGTAATAAAATAACAACAGATAATAATAGTAAAACTAGTAAAAATAAACATATAAGCTCTGAACCTTCAAAAGATAGAGAAAACAAAGGGCTACTTTAGCCCATAGAGAAAAATAATTAATAAATTGGAAAGCAGTGTATGAATTTTACTCAGATGCAATACAAAGGAACAGAAGGGTATTAAAGATATCTGTATCCATATGGAGAGGGACAGAGAAGAAAAAAAAAAAAAAAAAACAGAGACAAAGACAAAGAGGAAAGGCTCAAAAGATACCTAATAATAGTGTCATATAAATAGAATAGAGACGATGGTAGGGAAGTAATATTCTTGAAGATAATTACTCAATGATTGAAAAGTAATTTGTCAATATCCAACATGTGCCTTGCCCAATCAAGCAATTTCATAATTAATAAGAATATGAACAAGAATACACCAATCATTTTTAAAGTTAGATAAAATGAGTAATTTTCTAGGAAAGCACAAAAACTTTAACTCAAGAAAAATGAAACTCTTGAATGAATAGCTATTAAAGAAACTGGATTTTTTAAAATCTTTACCAAAAGATAACCCTAATCTTCCACAATTTTATAGGCACAAATTATGCAATCTTCAAGAAACCAATAACTTCTCTTATACAAAATATGTTAATATAAAGACTTATTATTAAGCTTTCATAAATTAAAATGCTGTGCTACTCATGTAAGAATGGAAAAATCCGTCAATGAAACAGAAAAGAAAGCTCAGAAACAGATGCATCTGTGTATCACGATTCAGTACTTGACAGAGATGTCCTTATAACTTAGTAAGGAAAAGTCCATTATTGCCTACAGAATCATATAGATGTTCCATTTAAAAAATTCAAAGCCATCCATCCCAAAATGGCTCAGACCTAATTCTGTAGTCTTACAGCTCATTATCTTTCTAACTATATTTTCTATCCTCTCGAAAACTCATCTAATCGCTATTTTCCTAAAGGAACCATGTGGACCTCCCTCTATACCTTTATTTCAGCTGAGGTTTTCCCCTTAGAATGCCCTTTTTAACTCCCCAGTAACCCCAGGCAAATTACAGATTGTTTCTCATGGTACATCTCAAATGATACATAGCAAAAATATATTTCTCAATAGCAAACATCACACAGTGCTTATATGCTGGCTGTATGCTGGATGAGTGTGTTATCTCTTCTATTGAAATGAAAAGCATTGAGGGCAAAGACTATTTATCTTAATGATGTCTCTTACCCACATAGTCACAAATACCTCTAGTGACCTAAGACTTGATAGATTCTCAATTTTAAAAAGACATTCAAATTTAATTCAAGAGTTAACATAGGGTCAAGAAAAACTATTTCCTACTAACTTGGAATGTTTCAAGTTTTTCCAAAATGGAAGAGACATATTCTATACAATACAGAACAGAGACTTTGGATGACTTAAATATAAGGAATTTTAATAAGAAAACACCAGAAGAAAAATTCCTAGAGAAAAATTTCTGTTCTCTAATTACTGATGTGTTTTAAACCATCATTCCATTCCAACATTAGAGACCCACAAGGCATCAGGACAAGTTACAAATTCTGACCATTCATTTAATTATGTTTTATTTGTATCAGTTATTTTCAGTCCATCAAAACCCTTATTCAAACCTTTGGAGTTTCACCTACCTCCCTTCTTAAAAGTATTTCCCTCAACATGTCTAATTAGTAACAGAAGCTTTTGCCGAACCTTTACAAAAACATACTAAATTACCGAGACAAGAGCAAATATACTTCCTGAATTATTCAAGTATAGGAGTATCAAGTCTCTAGAGAGAATAATAGCATAATAATATCGGGTATGTCAAAGATGGAAGACACTGGGAAATCTTCTGGCATGCATAGGAAGGGTATGTGGCAGGGAATCTGTGTTTTTCACTGAGGAGGGGGATAATCAGTTAATACACATAAATATACCATCATCCTAAGAGGAAGTAGACACCAATGGGACCAAGTTAATAAACTTAGAACTTGAAGAAGGACTGAGTAGTAGTGGAGGCAGGATAGAAAATGTGAACATTTAGGTTTTCACTGTACCAGTGGCAATTATCTGTAAGTCAAGAGATAGAGGCAGAAGCTACAGAACCTAGAAGTTGTCAGCTGTAATCCTGAAAGACAAATCTCGAAGGCAGAGATGATAGGAGTCTTGGGCAGCAGGAATCAGGAGCAACTCAAGCACTGGAAACACAAAAGGGTCAAAGCAGAGGTAAGGAGAACTACGGGATTTCAGTAGCTAAGTAGCCATACATGCAGAATTCTGAATGTCATCCTGAGTAAGACACCGACACCACGAAAAAGAATGCAATAATTCCTGGCTGGTGAAATATTCATGACTAGCTTATGAAAATGGATACTTTCTGATTTGCTCTATACAATTTTACTAACTGTGGATTATTCAGGGTCAGCCTTTTGGCTAAGATCAAGCATGGAGTTGATGGGTAATGCAGGAAGTAATTAAACCAGCTGGAGTCCACGAGTACTGGAGATACAGGTGAGTTCTGTTGGCAGCTGAAGTAGGATCAGAAGAACTTCAGGTGGCACATTGCATCTTCCAAAGATAGCGCTCACAATGTCTCCTATCCAAGATGCACTTCTGCAATCGACCCTGACATTTCCTCATCAGAAAGTGGGGTCTCAATTCTTTATCTTGGGCTTGGCTTTGGTGACTTACCAGACCTACAGGATGGGGCAGAAGTTGTTAACAAACCCACCAAAGGTTTTTCCCCTGCCTAGGCTCAGTTGCTCACTGCATAGAAAGCCAATTATTGAGGCAAGGAGGATTTTCAAGGAAGAAAGGAAGATTTTGACAAATGACATCTACCAGAAGGTGGTTGATGTCAATTTCAAATTTCAAATCTGCTTCCTTGCCTGCCAGAGTGAAAGGCGAAGTGAATAATGAAGTGAGTGATCAACATTTCAGGTTCAGGGAGTGCACGGCATGCAAGCACAATGAGAAATCACACTGGCGAACACATCACATGATCAAAAATGGCAGATAAGCCCCTCCCCGGGCAGAAATTCCAGTAGTGTAATGGTATCAGTCATCCTTCCAGTCTTGTGCATTTGTGAGTGATAGGGAACGCAGGTGAGAGGGAGTAGGGCAACCATTCCTTGGGCAAGATTTGTGGTGGAACACCACCTGCCTTCTCTGAACAATTAGGTAGTGTGAGTCCTTGTAATTATCTCATTACTCCAAGAAGGGTCCATGGTTTCTGAAAAACAACTCAAAGGAGCTGAGACCAGTGAAACAGAAAATTACAATATTCTGGTCAGCACATCTTACTGACTTGGGAACTTGAAACATAAGAGAACTGCAAAAAGGTCTGTTTGTTGATGAAGCTGGTTACAAAGTGACACTCTGAGACTTCTGAGACAAGATCATAAAAAAAGTCTTGGAGCTTCTACCTGAGCCTCTTAAAGGGGTCACTCCTGAGATGTTCCCTCTGAAGGCTGCAGCCATGATACGAGAGGTCTCAGCCACAGGAAAAGGTGATGAGTAGGTGTGCAGATGGGTTCCCCCAGCTGAGCTCCTGAGGAATAGCCAGGATCAGATGCCAGCTCTGTGACGTTCCAAACTGACCAAACCTTCAGATGAATGCAGCCCTACAGGGAAGCTATTTGACTTCAACTACATAAGAGATGCCAAGTTGAGCCCAGTTAACCCACAGTACAGTCAGATAAAATAAAAAGTTTTTTTCTAATCAGTGTAACCTGGCTTATTATGCCCTCAATGAATCCCCAACAATAAATAAATAAATAAATAAATATTTAAGTTTTTTTCTAAGGCTTATGTTTTGGGGTGGCTTGCTGTGTATCAATATATTATCAGTACTTGGGGTTATAGGGATGATTTTGAAAATTATCTCTATCCACCGCTAATAATTTTGGGGTCATAACACATAGTTATCATCTCTAGCAGAGTCAGAAATTCACTCAGTTCCCCTTGCTCCATCCTTTTTGATACTCTGATAAAATATTTAGTGGCAGATGAATATGCAAGCGAAATGAGATTTGAGATTACTTGGGGAATTTGATTCTCAATGTTTCTATCATGCCTACTGCTGCACAATACTGAGGTTGGGATAGAGCCTGGAACAATAGAAATGCAGAACAGTCTGTTAAAAGGCCAGGATGGTGAGTGAGCCCTGGAGATAACTGAGTGATTCTAAATACCGTAGAGAATCCGCACTCTGCTGATAATTGCCATTCTCAGGGAGAAATTTTCCAGAGAGAGAAATGAGACCTTTCTCAAGCAATTAATACCAGTGGCTGTGCTGCTTGTTGCTGTGTTTCCTCCTGAAATGTTACAGGCACACAGGCTATTTCACTTACCTCCAAATCTTCAATTGTTGGGTCCCTGTTAATGCAGGGACATAATGCAGAACCTAAAGTAACACTCAGTTTTATACTCAATTCTCAATTATCCAAAGTTTATGGAATTACAGCACAGGCCATTAGAGCTCTGTTTAAATATTGGCTTCATTGACATTTGGGTACATCTGGAACCTCATTCTATTTAATTTAAATTTTGTTGACATCTAAGCTCCCTAAATCTAAATACCCTGTCACTTCCCATGTAGTTTTGAGATAGATTTAAGGAGGAAAAAGTAAACATTCATAGATCATCTTTTGTGCTTTACATACATTACCTAACTTTGTCCCCATAGCAACTCTATGACGTATTATCCATATTTTATGGACAATAAAACTGGTTTCCTTCCTTCCTCATTTTGTTGCTTAACATTATAATTAAGAGTGTAGAGTCTAGAATCAAACAATTGGAATTAACTCTCTGTTTTAATAATAACATGTTTCCATTAAAATGGGTTTTTGGCCAGGTACGGTGGCTCATGCCTGTACTCTCAGCAATTTGGGAGGCTAGGAAATGAAGATCACTTAAGGCTAGGAGCTTCAGACCAGCCTTAGTAACAAGCAAGATCTAATATCTACAAAAAAAAAAAAAATTTTTTTTTTAATTAGCTGAGTGTGGTGGTGTGTGCCTATAGTCCCAGCTATTGAGAGGCAGAGGGAGGAGGCTCACTTAAGCCCAGAAATTCGAGATTGTGACAGTGAGCTATGATCTGGCCGCTGCACTCCAGCATGGGTCACAGAGTGAGATCCCCATTCTTAAAAAACATACATAAAATGTTTGTGTTTTTTGTTATTGTGTAGATCATCTCTGTATTTGTATCTGGCAATTTCTCTATGACTTAGCTTTAACAGTTGTATTTTTCTCAAATGACTTGGACTTTACCTTCCTTAACTAACAACTACACCTATCTGCCAAATACCTAGCCTTGAAGGTGAAGCCAGCAATCATTTAATGGCAAATAGTACCTGTAGTAGGAACTAAAACAGGATGAAAAATGCAAAGGACATAGCAGGTCATTTGAAAACTTATATGCCTTATAATTTTTAAACAATGCTTAAGAAACTACAATTCTAGCAGCCAGTGTATCCTGAGTTTTATTTGGAAAGCACGGTCCCCCTCCATATAGAGAAGAGCAGTCCCAGAATGACACACTAACTAAAAGGGGCTATTGTGTGTCTTCAATTAAAGTACACACGCCATCAATACTGTCTTCTGGGCCTTCAGTGTGATCCACCAATCGTGCCCAATTTTACTTCATATTTTACATGACGCACAGGATGGCATATAAATGGTTTGCAATGTGACTTGTAATTTCTGCCCATTAAAAAGCTTTATGGTGGTGACTTATCTGTTAACTAGGGAACCTTAAGTCCAGGAAGATGGTTCTAACTCTCTTTTCAGGAGTGTATCATTTGCTTGGTTCTCAACTGACAGCTGAAACTAAACAAAGAAATGAGTTTTATTCTACAGTGTGGCAATCATATAGGAATACTAAGAGGTAAATAAAAAATTAATCCGTCATACTTTAAAGACCTTGAAAAAATAATACTCCGTTTTATATGGAATCAGAAAAAACCTCGAATAGCCAAGACATTACTCAAAAATAAAAACCAAACAGGAGGAATTACCCTACCAGACCTCAGACTTTACTACAAATCAATA